>JBBPUC010000237.1:0-31552 GCA_038094375.1 Tubosaeta aff. heterosetosa | reverse complement strand
GCGGATCGACGCTCCGACGAGAGTTGTAGACGACACGGGTAGAGTCGACAGACTGGATGATCTGGAAACGGTGGTTCTGCGAGAAGCCGTCAAACCAGTGTTCTGCAGTGCAAGTTTTGCCATTGTCGGCCTCTACTTTGCGCCCTCCAGGACCAGTTCTGTATAGAGTGCCAGAGACGTATGCTGGAATGTTTCCAGACACTGTGAGCTCGACTGGCTCCCTTTCCTCGTGAATAACCTCGAACTGCAACAAATGATAATCAACAACCGCGTGTCTGCGTATCTCATGACATACCCCAGCATCGTTGGGCCAGTCGTTGAAAGGCTTGGACATTGTAATTGGTAAGTAAGAGACAGACACCCCTTTTATGTATGTAATTGTGCCATCTAAAAGCAGTGCATAACCCGCATCGCCACAGATAATAACACCGCCTCACCTTCTCGTGTGCTATGCATTTTTGATCAATCAGCAAGGGCTCCAAAGGAATGTGCAGAGCTGTGTGTGGCCTTTTATATGATCTCATCCATGAAATCTGATGAGTAAATATCATTGAATGAAACTAGTGTTGCACTGCATCATAGTGCCAGTTGAACATTGGCACATCGTGACCTCCACCAAGGATGGAAAAATGGCTATGGTCGTTCTCCATGGTCCATCGCCTCCCAAAGCATGTGTTGGTGTGATAGCCTTGCGAGCGATCGTCACCCGCATGTCTGGCGCTCGTCTGACACAACCAGTAAGATGATATGCTAGTGTTATTCGGAAACACATGATGGCGACACTAGGTTGGACCGCTCGCAAGCACTTCCAGATGCAAATTACCCTTGGCGCCGGAGGCCACGATGCGAAACTTGATACCTCTCACTTCACTCGAACTTTGCTACGCACTGGCTGACGGAGTGGTGTCAGTCAGCCGCAACTGTCTCAGTCCACTCATCTGTGAGTCAGCCTCCACCTGCTTAAATCCAAACTGGGCCGGTTTGTCGTGCCTCCTACTCAGCCTTTGCTTGGGATCTGTCGCTTTCCATCGTCGCCTTTCACTGGACATCCCGCTTAGCCCCAATGGCACCTCAAGCCACCTTGGTCGTTCCTACCCCGACTGCCACTCCTGCAGTCTCGACACATGTAGCTGCAAAGCCCAGTCACAAACCCTTTGTCCCAGAGCTGCTCTTGATCTTCCTCGGAATATGCCTCGCATACACACTGTCCTACGTCCTCTACCGGCTCGTCATGGCACGTAGGCACGCATCACATCAAGACGCGCCAGACACCCCCGACCGCGGCGTGTCCCGGTTTATGAGTACGGTTCCTTTCCCCTACATGAAAACGGCGTAGCATTTCACCCTTCACCTTCTAGACGGCGCTCGCCTCTCGCTCAACTTTGGTCACAAGCCTAGTACGACGCCGACCCCGAGCGAGTCACCCAACGTGTGTCTCAAGCTCGTCGACAATCGATGGCTCATTTTCTTCACCCCATTGTAGATCCCCGACAAGGAGAAACTCTCCAAAGGTACCTCCCCATCCTCTCGCTCAGAGCTCCCAATGCCAAGTCCGGCCGAATCCTCCTCCACGCCGTTTATGACGTTGATGCCAACATTTATCATGCACCCGAATCAAGAGATAAGCCAACTGCAGCTTCAAGTGCCAGATCCAGCAGCGGATACACCGTCGTTTGCACACCCGCCGGACCCTCCGTCTTCTCAACGGCCCTTTGCTCAGCGCGTTGCAGCCAAGGTCAAGTTCCTCCCAAACGACCGGGTAGAAGCGATTGCACTGGATCCTAAACTCGCGCCTGTTCAAGGTCCTCTCCGTCCCCTATCGACAGTCGGACGTTCCTCGCGCAAAAAACGGACAAGTCTATTTGGACTTGGCCTGAAACCTATTCGCACTCGTCATGGGGATACGGACACGGAATTGGAAGGACGCTAGCGCTATTATTGGGCCTTTCACTTTCATTCGCATGCACTTTTTTTCGCTTCATGTTTTCGGCTTGGGTCTTCTTACATACACCATATTTCATGTAGCTGCACCTCGCACTACGGTCAACCTCTGATCCTGTGAAGGTGAAAATCTCTGCCTCGAAATTCTTTGGAGTTCTTCTTCCACTCGTGTTCCTGTGTGGTAATAACATTAGTGATTATTTCGGTGGTATCGACCCCGCTGAACCGCCCTCCACCCAAATAGGAGAGAACACATTCATACAATATTTTGGATTCCAACGAGACATGGATGTACATAGATAATGGTAACCGGCCTATTCGTACAGCTCCGATGCGACAATACAACAAAAGATATCAGCCAATACTGATGGTAGCGGTGGCACACGTCCCGATCAGAAAAGATGTGTTTTCTGCGTGCTCACTGGCGCACATGGTATCTCGAGGGCCGCATCTCTGACTTGGAACGCGCCACCCGGCTATCGATGTCCTCCTTGTGAACGATCTCCCACGTATCGTTCTCCAGCAACCCCATTTTCTCGTCCATAAGCGATACGCTGCGTGACACTGCGGCAAACTTGGGCCGACGAAGTGTCGTGTGGCGCCGAACGATCTGGATGACTCCCTGTACCTTGGGCATCGCCACCTGCATGAACTTGTCGGTTGGACTCGTCGGGGACTGGACGACGGGCTGGGCAGCGGTGATGTGACTCGAGGGGAGGATTTCGTCAAACGTCTTGGTCGACTTTTGGGATCGCGACCACTCTCTTAGAGCGGGATCGGGTATTTCTGTGACGTCCGGTTGGTAAGGGGAAAAGGAAAGGAATCGTCAGAAGATGAATAGAGGCCGATGGGAAAGGCGTGTGCATACCGGAAATAGTCACGTTGCGGCGATGTGAAAGAGGCGTGGAGACCGGCTTGAGGACGCCGTATTCCTCCCCAGGAGCACCCTGGTAGAGCTGGCCAGAGCGGTCACGAAAGGTATAACGTTCTGTGTCTGCGTCGTAGGCGACTCTGCGCATCCCCTCGGGGAGACGGCATGCGTCCTGTCGTAACTCGATCAGAAACGGGTACACCACGTCGATCGTGCCGTAGACACTTGGACAGGGATCGAAACAGTCCTCGAAAACGCACCTCGGTATGTCCAGAGAAGTAGTTGCTCATGGTGGAGGAGGAGATGATGGTTGTTCGGAGAAGAGGACGGTATATATGGTCAGTGCGGGGTTCGCATGGCATGGAACATTGGAAATGGAATGGAACGTAGCTGTAAAAAGATCATCATAGGGGCACAGCTATCTTGCAGCGTGACCCCGGGCACAGCCAGTTCCCTATTATAGCACACGTCCACACGGTAAACTGTGTGGCGATGCAGCATAGCCCAAACAACATACTTCAGATCTTGGAAATCTTGTTTAGTTCCCTTCTGTCGGTCTCAACTGAGGGGGAAATGCATATATTGGGATTCTCGGGGAAAGGATGTCCCTACTCTTTATTCACCGTTCATACGTTGTGTTAAAAGTACGCTTCTCGTGGTTGATCCACTTCCAAAAACACAGGTTCCATTAGTACATCAAATCACCGACGGTTGATGGAGTTCCATCATCATTGTATAGGCAAGATCCGGTTCCAACGTAGCCTGCTCCCGCGGAGTCATATTCTTGGAACAAAGAAGGTGTAGTAGCCACGAATGGGAAGTAAAGTTCCACGTAAGATGCGCTGTCGAGGAAGGGAAATGCCTGCTTGAAGAAAGCAACTCTTGAAGGCGGTATCAAAAATGGTAATACGGACGTGAAGGAGAGTAAACTGACTGGTCAGCCTGACCACCAGGAGGGTTTTGGAGGGCAAACTCGGTTATAACTAGCTGATAATTCTACAAGTTAACATCATCATCCACTGAAATCTGAAAATGATCTGGGAAATTTTACCGGGAACTGAGCATTCGCAGATTCGACATAACTCTGGAATTCCGAAAACGAGTTTCTGAAGGTGTATTGTTAGTCATGAGGCAGAGCGAGAAACAGTCCTTTCGCCCACCCGTACCAGTGCTGACGAGAACACGTCAAAATAAAATTAGCCACTACGAAAATCCAACGTTTCAACCTACCAAGTTGATGTAGTCAAAGTAGCATTGGCCTCCACAGGCGCTGATCATTTCAGAGACCCAGCTCAGGCCCTGGCCGGATGCCGTGCTCGAAGTGACGGCAGGGAGTGCCTTCTTGATAGACTGGCCCATATCTTATCAGATGGTCTCATGATCATGTAAGTATCGTACCAATGGGTTAATGTACTGAATGTACCAAGTAGCGGCATCACCAGGAGAAACGTAGTTGGTGCTGCCATCAGGCTCATTCAGGGAGAATACGGCTACGCAACACCATAACCCTTAGAAAACGGGCACAGAAGAATTTGTCAAGAAACATACTGGCCCATCCCTGTGATTGCCAGCGCGAATAGAGATCGGCGAT
Organism: Tubosaeta aff. heterosetosa; assembly: GCA_038094375.1. Taxonomy (NCBI): domain Eukaryota; kingdom Fungi; phylum Basidiomycota; class Agaricomycetes; order Boletales; family Boletaceae; genus Tubosaeta; species Tubosaeta aff. heterosetosa. Next base: position 27,149 of record JBBPUC010000237.1, on the reverse strand, counting down.
GGGACTAGAATCACAATCGGTGCAGCGTTGCATCCCGATAAAGCCGAGACCACCGTTTCCGTTGGTTGAGGATGGTGGGGTTGTTTCGTAGTCATAACTGGAGGAAAGGTTAATGAACGATAGAGATCCAAAGGTAGAAACGACATGCATGGCGACCACTTCACCATCACCGTTATTGAACACACCGGGGTCGCTGCACCAACCAATCAGAATTATGGCAAGAAACTGACAGAAGTTACCACACAGAGTTGTGTCGTCTGTGAAAAAAAAAAGAGGAATCGGTCAGCATCCGGACAGAACCCGTTACATTCTTACACCACGTCCAACAGAGGCCTCTTTTACCTGCCTGAGCAGCAGCAGCAAAGATAGAGAGGTAGATAAGAGCGGACGAAACCATGCCGTATTCAGAGGGCGACAAGGGGATGCTGCATGAAGGATTACTGGAGCATATTTATACTACGAGCCCAGTCGTCCAGTTTGGAATCGGAAATGACTATACGGTCCCAGGAAAGAAGAAAAAAATTCAAGCCATGTAAACCATTTGTTAGTCGACACGTCACATTATGGCCCCACGATATTACAGGAAATGAACCTGATCGGTGAACAAACGAGAAAACAGTGTGAGAGACGTGTAAGCCCGATAATTCGATTTGGAATCGGAAACACCTGTACTGTACCAAAACTCAAAGCCATGTAAACCACTCGTCGGTCGACACGTCAAATAACTCCGCGATATTATAGAAAACGCACCTGATCAATGAGAAAATGAAGAGATCCACGTTGCGACGAATTCGGCGCAACCGTAACATACCGGGCGACGCACGTTGACTCGAATGCAGCCGGTTAAAGTGGATCGGAACGGGCCTTCGTGGAGGGTTGACTTGTAGTAACTAGAATGGGCCTGGAAGCTAAATCTAGTTATTTGAGTCGTGTCCTTGTTGCATCTGGAGTGATCATTCGGTTTGGACAAAATGTGGCAGGGAATGCGACACGATTGAAATTCTGCATTCAGGAAATAGGACTAACCGTTTTAGCATACCTGTAAAGGCATCTCCTTGAAACTCGATCAAGTGAGCGGCTCGGAGCTTCTTTCGCAGTTACTGCAAGTAATAAGTAGCAGCGGCGTCTTAGACGTTGTCAGTCAAAACCAACTGCACCGCCGGCCAGCACGAAGGACGTATAGGCAAATGTCGAGGACAGACTCGGATTATAACCCGTATACGTGTGACTTTTGAGTCCTCGGTGTCGGTATTTAGTGGTTGACACCATCAGGAGAACTCTTCAAAGTCATCAAACATCATCAGTTCATATCAAGTTGCATCACGGCAACCTCCTCAGAACCAACGACGGTCATGTGACACAACACATAGGGTTAGGGTTTATGTCCCTCAGGTTAGGGTTAATATTCGTGACGCGTCATCCCAAGCCAACTTGACCTGACCCTCCAAAATGCCTCTCGAAGCGACGATGATGATTATCGACAACTCTGAATACATGCGGAACGGCGACTACACGCCCTCGAGGTTCGAGGCTCAGTCGGACGCCGTCAACACCATCTTTCAAACAAAGATCGACTCCAATCCGGAGAACACGGTCGGTCTCATGACCATGGCCCACAAAGGGTGCGTATGCGTTAAATTATCGTCCCAGGGTTGCAGACGTATTCTCGTTCTTGTCCAGGCCAGCGGTCCTCGTGACACATTCCAAAGATCTTGGTCAGATACTGAAAGCGATCCATACTGCCACCTCCAAGATCGGAGGGTCAATAGACATCCCCACCGCTATCAACATTGCACAACTTGCACTCAAACACCGTGAAAACAAGAATCTTCGGCAGCGTATAATCGTCTTTGTCGGCTCACCACTGCAGGGCGCAGGCGCAGATGAACGAGAGATGATCAAACTTGCAAAGAAACTGAAAAAGAACAACGTGGCCATCGACTTTATTGCTTTTGGAGACGGTATTGAAGAGGGCGAATCTAGCGTGCTGAAGTCGTTTGTCGACAATGTCACCACCGGTGATAACTCGTAAGTACTAACTCTGGTCGTGCTAGCAAACCTTATTACGACGTCCGCTATAGGCATTTGGTACCTGTACCTCCGGGCCCACATCTGCTCTCCGATTTTATACTGTCCTCACCCATCTTGTCGGAAGATCGCGGAATACCACCAGAAGCTATGGCTGGTGCAGCCGGTCCATCTGGTACTGGTGGTACCAACAACTTTGAATTCGGTGTCGATCCTAGCCTTGATCCAGAGCTTGCGATGGTAATGTTCTCGTGCTATGATTACGTGGGAGATCTAATTGTATTCATAGGCATTGCGTATGTCAATGGAGGAAGAGCAAGCAAGGCAAGCTGCTGAAGACCAAGCGCGCCAAGCAGCAAGTGGAGTTGCCGCCTCAACCGAACGCCCTGAAGATGCTACCGGTGTCGATGCAGATGAAGAAGCTATGCTACAACAAGCGATCGCCATGTCTGAGGGCCGTGATGTTGATATGGGAGAGGAACAGGGAGATGATGACGAGGTGGACGAAGAAGAGGCGATTGCACGGGCTATTGAGATGAGCATGAAGCAAGATCAAGAAGAGCAGAAAAAACAGTAGCAGGCCGGTGTTCTTTTCCCGGCCACTTGTAGCTTATGCGACCATTATACTTTGCGAGCATACTACCTCTGATCATGAGCCTCCATTTGTGGGTTCCATTAATGCACAAGAGTAAAGGGTCGAGAGCGTCACGAAGATGAATTGATCATCTAATAACCATCACAGGGTCTGTTCGTACATTACGATTAATGGAGGATCTTGCTCGATAACGCAAAGTTTCGAGTGAAAGCTCGCTCCCAATCGAGTACACTTCCTTGTTACACTGCCGGAGGTTGAAGAAAATTCTACAAGCGAGGACGCTGTGAATTGCCACCTGGGCACTATTTGAGAGCAAAAGTGAATAACTGAATAGTTGGGACATTAAGGACACGAACGTATCCAATGCGGGAATAAATGTGACCTGTTATTAGAGTATACAAACTCAGTAGTCAGTTCGAGTGACAGAGCACGTGGAATATGCACTAACGGGTGCAGCAACCATCACAGTCAAGTTAGCTCCTGAAAGCACTAGTGGATATGTAACAACCAGAGTTTCTCTACAGCAAATAACACTCACGGATTATCCACGACATATATACGATACCATCCCAATATAGTGTATTCAACGCTCTACTTTGGAAACCGCGGTATGTTCGAAACTTCCTCCAGGAATTCATACTTTGGAGGACTTGATGAAAATAGGATATGATGTAGCAGACGTCTAGGGAACGAACGCACCGATCTCGTACATCGCTAGGAAACCATATTGAACGGCCGCATTCCTCGATGATCGGTAGGCACACACAGATGGGTAGAATTCTGTCCCGCTAGTGGTAAGTACCCGTCGTATGTGAGTTCGCAGGACTAACTATAGAATGACGTAGAGTCCCCAGGTAAAGCGATATGGAATTTTAGCGATATTATCTCTGCGCCTGCAATAAATATCTAGATGTGCGCAGATCATCAACTGGAGCGTCCACGCGAGTAGACACACATCGGAACAAAACTCACCGCCGCCAAACCCAACAGAAAAGCTAGCACTTTCTTGCTGCGACCCCACAAAGCATATGTACGAAGAATCAAGATCCCTTCCGCCAAGATAATGCTGGCAGTGTACATGGCTAAGAAAACGTGTCAAGGAACGCGTAACGCACAATGCAACGCAACCAGACCATCTAAGGCGAGGACAAAACTCCCACACTAAAACATGAGGCTTGATACAGTCGCGGCCAAGTGTATGGAAACGCTCACTCGATTGTTAACCAGAGCATCTGAGTGATGGCGCTATCTTCAGCCAATGAACAGAAAGGAGAAAAAATGGATCCGACCATAACATGTTAGTGACGCAGAAAGGAACGGTAGGTATCTTGATAGTGTGAACACGATACGTGTCACCTCCCATTTTGTGCCCAAAACATATTCTACCTGCTTCAGCTCTTGAGAAGTGTTGAACACAATGGCAGAAGTGAACAACCTCGAGTGGAAACGTCAGGCAGTAATCAAACGCCTAGGATACGTGTTAGAAGGATAAAAAACTACGACGATGTCGCACGTACAAAAGCAGCTAAGGCTGCGACTAAACGGACAAGAAATGGATCAATATCACGAAAGTTAAGCTAAACTAGGCATACCGTTGAGGAACTGCGGCGAGCGGATAGCCGAAGTTAGCCTGTGAACCAGAGAAGCCATGGACATGTTCATACCTTGGAAACTTGAAGACGGGAAAGGTCAGTCAGGATGTCGCTGTAGGTATAGGTGGAGGACATGGCTCAGGCGCCAGAAGAGAGGGCATCAAGAGATAGCATTACCGACACGAGGCATTATAAGCGGTCAACGAGGTCGGTAGTAATAGTCAGAGTCTGGCCGCCCTCATACCGCCCATTGCCCAATACATAGAAGGTTCTGTGCAACCCGGGATATGCCGTCAGCGAGTTAGTAAACCTAGTGAAGGACTGTAAACGGTGCTGGTCTGACTCTCTAACGATTGTCATGCGATCAGTTCAAAGTCAATTGCCATGACTAACTTCAATGGGGAGAAGTTTCGATGGGAGCTTCGGCTCGCTCGCGCACAAGATCTTGATTTTGAAGTTGACAGGGTAAAACGCTCGCCGAGTGACTAAGGTTACGTCACAATTCTTCCTAACCGTTATCCATTGACATACTCGTGAGGGCAGGAAGGTGTAGTAACAACTTGTTTCTGACCTGTGCTTCTGAATGATCTATTGTTGGCTCTCTTGAAACAGATCCAAAAAAACCTGAGACGCTCAGCAGACATTATCTCGGTCACCAAACTGGTAAACGGATCGGTTGACGTGGCGCTCCCTTGCTTTCCCGAAGCGCCACCACTGGTAATCCTCAATTCAGGTTCGATATGAGAAATTATCGATTTTCCTTCTGGATGAGGCATAGAATCAACTTCTTTGTTCACAGTAAAAATCTGGCGTAACCTGCACCAGCCGTGGAAGATTTTTTGCAAAAAGGGCCAACGTTGTTCTGCTGCGGGAAAGTGGTTCCCGTAACCTGCGCACGCCAAACAAAGGCGAGCGCGATTACTCAACCAGCGGACTTTTAGAATCCGTCGCCCACATATGCGATAGTCGGACGTTTATGACAGATTTCTCTGGTTCCTCGCTCGTGGATTTATGAACGAGCCACCTTTCAGGTGGGAAACCGAACATCAGCCAACAAGCCAAAATGACACGAGGCCATTCTGTCTCCGTTTCCCATCCCAGTTTCCTTACCACCGAACTACCATGTCCCCGAGCGTGTCCACCTCCGCTACATTCCCGTGTCTTACCGGCGCTCTTGGTACTGAGACACACGGAACAGCACGGGAACATAGTTTTTTTTCGCTTAACGCCTGCAATCCTTTTCTGATGACTGTTCCTAGCTTATCAAGAGCGATTTGGCGCGAGCTCTCCCAGGGGCTGTCAGGGTCCACGGGTGAATGGAGGTCAGGGTGCAAATCCTCCGGAAAGGTCCCACCCCACAACACGAGGTCGGGGATCCTCGGCTCCAGGAATGAGATCACTGGGACGGTATCAGCTCCGTTCGTCCAGGACCTCGTCGAGTGACGATGAATTTCAGACGTCGCCCGGTACCGGATCGGCTGACAATGGGATCGTGACTGGATCCGAGATTACACTTGCAGTGTAGTAGGATGACACCACTGAACACGTCTATCAGACGAGGCACTGGGCATCACAGAACCAGCATGGCCCGCGCACAATGGGTCGGCTCGCTCCGATGATACCACATTTAAATGCTACACCCTTGTTGCGAGGTTAGCCTCTTATTCCCACACATGGTATGACTGACATGCGGATCTCGCACATTCTCTTGCTATTGCAGAATTATGGTTCAATACCCGTGATCGGTCGCTGAAGCCTTTGTGCAATTGCTGACTCTGATAAGGTGACGTCGTATGAGACATCCGGACCTGCACATTCGTCTGAACGGCAAGTTGACGAACAGTAGCTACAACAAAGTTGGGGAAACACCGACATATTGAGACCTCTTTGTAATGGTCAGTATCTTCTGGATACAATGCTCCAGGAGCTTGGAAACTCATTCCTCGATTTCTTTCCCACTCAGACAGCATTGGTAATGACGATGGCGAAGGCGCATCGATCTTTCCCATCATACCATCCTAGCTCTAAGGTCCGTCACGGTGGCAGCGCTAGTCACTCCCGGGTTCAATAAGTAAGCACCAGTTGTTGTACCAACATGCTCGCGCTCGCCTCTTTGGATGTTGAACGATTTCTATGCAGACTTCCAAAGTCCACGCGTCAACGACTGGCGCATGGCAACAAGATATGTGGGGGACATTGTGACGGGGAAATTGTGGCTGTGCAACTAGGCAATATTTCGTTGCAACATCTTGGCTGTAATCCGTCCGGTTCAGCAACCACCTCTTCGTCAGAGTAAAATCTTGAAGGAAATAGATGTTTCGAGCGAGTCAACCGTCGTCGTTCCTCACAGTGCGTTTCGTGCATTGCTCTACCACAATATGGTAAATCCATAGCTTACTCTACAACAAGCTCCATTGGCATCACGCTCTGGAGCGCCTCGGGACATACCCAACACTCTCACCCATCACATGCGCTGAATGGTATCTCCCAAGTCGCCCAGCCGCTCGCAACGTGTAAATACGGCCAACTCACTGAAGCAAAACGTTGCTGACAGCGGCCACCCCAACATCGGGGAGTGCTGCTCATTGTCCAAGCACGTTTAAGACAGTAGTGATGGCACAGCACCCGTAGAAAGTGCGCCACCCTTGTCGGCAAGGGACGCAGGTATCATGTCGTGACCTTGTGTTTCAGTGCTCCCATTCAGTGCACGTTCCCCTCTCATTAAGGTATCCAAGGTATGTGATTCTGCACGACTTTGGGCCTCTTTCAACTATTAGGTTGTTATATCTTTACGACCAGAGAGCTTGTGGATGCGATATCACGTTTACACAATTTCGTTAGCGACAGAATCTCAAAAGCCAACGCTCTACGTGTTTATGCTTGGCATCCATGCATTTTCTTGATGGGTGCATGCGTATGTAGAGCCACAACTACGAGCGCGTAGTTCAGTTGTTTGCAAAATTGCGGGCGATCATGCTCAACCACCACTACCGATGATCTCACTGCTATCACCACTGGTATCTTGTGGCTCGTCGCAATTAACCACTTCAAACGGATCTCCAAACGGGACGTTGATAATATTGCATTCATGATTCAGCAATGTCTCTGCGAGGCCCTCTGGTAGCCGGTCATACGCTGGTGAGGTTATACTGCACATGGGGGATGAAGAGGAAACCTCAGAGACGTGAGTGACATAAGGGAGAAGCTTTGTTTATCCTCCATGTGACAGACGACCCCAGTGATCGAGGACACAGCGTACTCTTTGCTTGTGGTATTCTCCGTGTCGCTATCTAGCAGTCACATATGATAAGAAAGACTAGGTGTTGAGGCGACTTTTGTCTCGGTTGCTTACGACCTCGGGAGTGTCTTGTGGCACAGGCTGGGCTGAGATCAGGCAACTTCAACGGCTGTCTTCCGACCACTATTACAGTGTTCAGCCAGTCACCAATGTCATCCATTCCGCCATCCATTTACAATGCCGATATGAAAGCAATCGCCATCGGACCAGGTTCACATTCGTTTGATTGAGTCACCCTAGTTACAGAGCTGTATGACCAACTGACCTGGCACCCTCCACCATTCTTTGTAGAGCAACTGATGAAGGTTCCATGCCTTGCATTCAAGACCGGGCCTCAATTGCCTTCTTAGATTGGCAAGTCGAATGATAGCTTTCAAGAAGATCAACACGAAGCAACTCTTTCAACTAGATTCTCTATATCTTTTTTTTTCACCTTTGAACTGACTTTCTCCTCAGATCTGCAAGGCAGTCGGGTAATATTACTGCTTGAGCGGTCCTCCTGGAGGCCATTCAAGACCACCGATTAGTCGAAAGTACATACGCGCGCCAGCTAAGCGCTATTTTAACACTAAAAATAGCGGTCAGGAAAAATCAGATCATCGGCCTTGACCGGCCGTCTGTCAGGAACACGACAGTCATCCACTGGGCTTTCCTGCATCGCATCGCCAGTGCTGCAAACACGAACCCCATTCTCTCATCGCATCCTGCAGCGGTTGTTCGGGGGTATAGGTGCATCGTGGGTGAAACAGCGGATGCGCCTTCAATCTGCAGTTCGACTTCAGCGACCGTTTCTGACACGCCCATGCCGGAACGCGGCAGAATACTTACACGAGGGTCGCTACAGAGAGTTTGGTCACAGCTCGGATAAAGGAGATCATGTGGGGACGTTCCATGAGCTGCAATAGTTGGACATGCCCCGAACGCACGATATTTCCCCATGACCGTCTTCCACCGGTACGACCTTGACGCGTCCTTGTCGCACCTTCTGCGTATTTCTATCCTAGCGTCCGTCGTTTCGGATCTTCATTCCCACCACTATAGCTTTCGTGCTTAATACAATTCCTCAACTAACCTCTGATTTTTCATCGATGTCATGCAACCCAGTAAAAGTCGCTGTCGTTTTCTAGAGCTACTTTGAACAATATTTAGTCAATGGACGGGACGACGTCACCTTCCTCCTTCAGTCACATATGCATACTTACTCTAGCACGCCTACCTGAGCGTGCGGGGAAAGATCGCAGGCAGTGATGGCAATACGGCGTTCTTGCTCGCCTGTGGAGTGGGAATAAACGGATGATAACAGCAACGAAAATAGGCTTCGCTGTGGTTTGTGATATGCATAATGCTTACAGACATTGGCATTTTCTGCTGGTCTGATAAATTTTGCTAAAAGGATCGATCGCTATAACCCGGATGGGTTTTTGTGAGGTGCATAATTCTTGCGGGCCTTCAGCTTGAGCGCTTGAGCTTGAGCGTTAATGTAACTAATATCACATTCCTGTCGGACTGATGCGTGTTTTGCTGATTCCTGTCCTACGCATTTGGCTTGTTATGCAGTATATGAGGGCTTATAAGAGTCTTCGGATCACAGCATCTTCTTTTACCCTCTTGGTTGCCAACGTCCGTGTCGTCGACGATGAGTAGTGCGTACTGACAATATAGTGTTGCATCAGTGCTGATCGCTGGCTAAGAACACTCTCCGTACCACGAAATGAATCCAACTGACTTGATATGGATGGCGGCCTTCACAGCGGATGGCGAGCGTCTTGTCAGCGGTGGCCTTTCGAAGCATGTTCAAGTGTGGAGCGTGAAAGACAGAAAACAAATAGCAACGATGGGATCAGAGTCCTCCAAGCCGTTCATGTGTGTTGCCGTCTCCAAGGATGGCAGATACATCGCTGCGGGAGGTTGGGGCGGGTTGTTTATTTGGGACGCAAGGACCTACGAAAGTGTCTTTGCGCACAATGAAGGCGGATATGCCATCAACGACGTCGATTTCTCGCCCGACTCGTCCTGGCTGGTCTCCGCAGACGGTACTGGTAACACAGCCACCATTTTCCACATCGCAGCTGGCCAAATTGAAAAAACCCAAACGCTGGGCCACGATAAGCCAGTCAGCGTAGCCAAATGCTCTCCACGAGGCGACCAGATCGCGACGGCCACTGAGACATCCATCCGGGTTTGGGGTAGCAGCGATGGTCGATCCCTTGACATCAATGTCGAATTAAATGCGGGGCGCAGTCGCCTGTCATGGTTCAACAACCACCGAGTCTTTGTCATAACCAGGGATAACAAAATCAAGGATATCGATGTAGCCACCAAGTCGATCGTCTCGGAGTGGCCTGTTCCCAGCTACCGCGTGTGCATGGCCCTGCCGCAACACAGGAAATTCATGGCTTGTGCCGCGGAAAAAACTATCGCCTTCTGGGACACCTCAACACGCACTCAACTCAATCTCATCCTGCACACCGACGGCATATGTTCAATAGACTTCTCTCCGGATGGCCTGTTTCTTGCTGTGGTTTCCGACAGGAAGATAATCATTAAAGCCGTATTTCGGTTTCTTTCGGCACGTTGCGTCCTGCCATCCCTCCAACTACCGGTTATGTTTACCGCATACTCTAGGATCTAGAAATTCGGATCGAGGATACTGCCCTTGAATCGTGGACGCACGGCCAGCTGACTCATGTGGAAGCATTACTCACTGCGGAAACCCCGACCTCGGAGAACAGAGCCCATCACGTACTGGCTAGTCGAGCGCTTGTCCGTGCGCGCTTGCGACGGTGGGAGGAAGCGCTCGTCGACGCTGAGGAGGTACTTGTTACTCTACTGCCACATTGCTGATGCTAACCGCATTAGTCCATAAAAGTTCAACAATCCGTTATCGGCTACATTGCAAAGTGTATGGCCCTCGTTGGTAAGGGGGACTCGGATGAGGGGTGGCAGGTGTACGACATTGCGTTCCAACATTTTCATTCAGAGCATATCATCCTTCTCCTCATCAAAGTGCGTCATTCCACTTAACATAACATAGCTTTTCATCAAAATTTCCGCTAGGCCATTATCCTGTTCATGGCTGGAAAGCATAAAAATGCGATATCGCGCATAGACGACCTTATTACTGATCCATGGGTGGATCCAGCGTTATATATAGTTCAGGTATGTGAACGATATCCGTACACCTGGTGACATTGATGTTTCCAATAGGCACATATGTACCTTCTACTTGGGAACTTGCATGCTGAATGTTGTGACTACGAGCTTGCGATCCAGTCTTTCGAAAATGCGCGAGTTAAACTGGGTGACCATACTCATTCGCCACCGTTGATAGTCACATTGGTATACTGCCCACTACCTCACAGCATGCTGGTATTAAATCACATTATCTGATAGATATCTGGATGGAAATTCGGTGATCTTGCAACCAAAATTCAACAGCATCTTTGCGAGGCCCTCTTTGCAGCGGGTCGCACCAAGGAGGCTGGCGAATCTGTCCTGCCCATGATGGATCAAGAAGTCCATATGGCCGAGCCTATAAAAATGTGGATCACCAGTGCGCTATCATTTGACCCTTCCGATACTTGTCAAATTGACGTGAACATCAGCTTTTAAATCTCGTTGCCGCGACAAGCTAGAGGAGCTTGGAGATAACGCCTTGGATGGCGGGAAATACGAAGAAGCCATCTCGCAATACACGGCTGCTCTGTCGCTAAATCCTCCAGCTCTGCGAGACCTGCTTATGAAGAGAAGCAAGGCATGTGCAAGGAAGGGCCTGTGGCGGGATGCTTTGAATGACGCAAACGAGGTAGTTTGCCGACGGTTCCCTCGAGATCGTGTATGTTAATGGGCAATACGCAGGTGATCAAGCTCGATCCGCCCTCTCAACTGGCTCACGAGGAGAAGGATCAAGCTTTGCAAGGTTCAGGATGTCACGATGATGCTATAGATGCATTCGAGACTATGCTCGATATATTCTGTCGCCGGGCAATATCGTAGGTGTAAACTAGGAGAAAATGTCCACTAGAACACTACCAGTCCTCATCGACGCCAATAAAAATCGGAGCCTGCTGCGTTCTCCTTCACGGGGCTCGTCTGTTTCATATACATTGGTAATGTGTGTTCTTATCGAGTAAGGAGTCTGCAGTCGGTCATCTGTTAGATGGGGAATTAGTACTGTGAACTGCTTCAAAGTCTCAACTGCAATAGGTTATACCTGTGCCGCACATCAAAAAGGTCCGATGTGCAGAATTCATGCTAGGGCTAGAGACTCGGATAGGAATTTCATCCGCAACATCACCCATTGTGCAGGTTCATGGCCGATTCGAAAAAGTACAGTAACCTGTCATCAAGGAAATCTACACCAGCCAGAACGAGCGTCCGTATCGATCATCACGCAGAACAAGGAACGTGAACCAGAACACGAAGAGAACGCGAAAAAAATGTGAGAGAAAGAATCGTGGAGTATCAAAGCACATCTAGCGTTCGCACACTCCGTATCAACGCGTCCAACGTCACCGCCGTGATCTCCTCCACCTGGGCAGTAATCAAACTCTCCGCAATGATCCGCTTGTACTCTGTATTCCGCCTACTGGGCATAAGTAAAAGCCCACCAAAGGGCTGCCTCAGCCGAGCGAGGAATTTGTACACATGCATCTCCGCGTCCAACGGAGATGGGGGCGGACCATCATCTGGAGCATCCTCGTCCACGGTATAGCCTGAAAGTTCCGGGAATGAATGGGTGGATGGAAAGTCGTCGTCTGGCACCGGAACTTTTTGCTCCACTGGTGCGAACTCTGGCGTGATCTCGCCAGCATGTCGGTCCAGAAGAAAATTGACCCAGGGGTAAGCGAGATGTAGAGACCCTAGCTTCGTGAGATCAAGCATGGTCTTAATTTCCACCGTCCCGAGCCCGGTAGCCTGTGCATGAAACACGTGCTCTGACCCTTTCCAAAGGCTAGATATGCTGCTAAGCTTGAAAGCAAGACAGGGGAGCTTCATCCGTTGTCCCACAAAGAATGGCATGGGCAGCCTATCTAGTTCGTCATGCAATCTTGTGGCCAGGATCAAATCCAGCTCGGAAGTCCGCAGCTCGTCAATAATCGTTTTCATCTCAGTATCGGTGATAGCTGGGGGAACGTGCGAGATCAGTGGCTGGCTAAACACACCGATCTCGGTCGGAAGACAGCTGTTGAAACCGTTGGATGTTCCTGTCCATGCAAGGATACTCGTATCCCCCGAACTTGTCAGCAACTGGGACAATAAGCGACCCAATGCCTTGTCTCCTTCGCCATATGATACAGATAGCGACATGGAGAATATCCCGAGTAAGGAATATGCAGCGTCCTCGATCTGTGCCGTCTGTCGTGTGGATGCGAGGCGGAGCTTCTCCCGTATGTCGCCCAGCCCAGGGCGAATTGCCAGCAAGACCGGTGCTAGGATACCTATCGCTTTCTCCATTTCCGAGATGATCTCAGGTGCCTCTTTGTGGTTGTAAACAGTAAGGCCCAGATATGGCATCCAGTTCTCGGTATAGAATCGAACCACCTTCGATGCGTGATACTCCTGCAACGCCCATGCTCTCGAGTTCCAAAAGCTCATCGCCAGAGCACCAGGCCCCGCCATACCGTCAACATCAAAGAGAAAGATGATCGTCATCGCAGAGCCTTCATACCACTTGAATATGCTAGCGAGGGCTTCCTGGAGCACAATAGGATTTAGTTTGTTGATACAACACGTATCGCTCCACGCCCAATGAAATCCCTCTTCTCGCGCGATCATGCAGAACATCCGGAGCTTGTCGTGAGTGGGAGACGCCGAGAGGCCGCACACCTCAATTTTGGTGACATGTTCATACAGAGGCTCGTTGGGTTGCCACGTGTGCGAGAACGTGGCATAACGGTAGAATTCCCCGACTGCCTGTTCGATAAGAGCGTCATCAATTTGTGTGGTCATAGAGCAAACGAGTTCCGTGAAGAGAGGTGTCGACTCGAATGCAGCAACCTGCTCTGATTTATCACAGAGGCGACCGGAATTGACATCGATAAGGACTAGGGGGGAGTCACGAATAGCGTTTTTTATGGTGGTGCGAATAAATTCTTGCGTCTGTTCTGGGCGAACGTATCGACAGGATTGCTCTATGCGAGTATGTCAATGAAACACATTGGCATAATGTGGATCATCCTCACCGCGAGTCATTGGATCAGGTGACTCCGACATCTTCAACAGCATAGCTTCAAACGCCTCCCTGGCACCCGAAAAACCTCCCTCGCCACGCAAAGCATGATGCTTCCTCTCGTACCCCACTGGAGAGGATGGATCGAGCTCGATTATCTTGTAGTACCCATCAGCATGCGCGAACAGGAGCGGATCGAGAATGAAGTACTTTGTTTGCATCTTCTAATGCATCCTTCCATAGGCCCTTTCCCGCCCGTGCCTTGCTACGCTTGACTAGTAGGTCCCACGGGGTATCAGGATTCAGGGACAGCGCAGTGGTATACACTGGGATAGCCTCTTCGTATTCCTTCACATTCATCGCATTATCCCCAAGCTCTTCTAGTTTTCTGCGGCATTGACGTCTAAAGTCTGACATGCATAGGATGATCACGTCAAAGCCATCTACACGGCAAGGAGAACGATTACTCACCAGAGAGCCAGGTCTTGGTGGGCTTAGTCATGTCGATTTCTTGGTCCGCCATCCCCAGTACACATTCACTGGCCACCTTGGCGTGACCCGCAGCCCAGAAGGCCTCGCAAAGGCGTTGTTGTATTGTGAACGCAAGGCCATCAAATTTCCAACCAGAGAGCTATCGAACAATGTGGTTAATTTTGACGCATCGCGAGGTAGCAGGGGGATATACCAATGAGATTATCAACGGTGGTCGATGACTACGATTGCCCAGTTTGACACAGGCATCCTTAAACGAATGAATGGCATCCGCGTGTTGACTGAGCTCCATATACAAGTTCCCAAGAAGAAGGTGCATGTATGCCTGTCGGAGACATTACTGGTTACGCCACCGGATATGAAAACACCGTGTACTTTCCTGGAGTACATAAAGTGCTGGTTGAGAGAACCCATCGGTAATGAGGTCTTCTAAATGCGATATGGCATCTTTGTGCTTTCCGGCCATAAACAGAACAACAGCCTAAACGAGAGAAGATGAAAGGGGAAGTTACACTGAGCGAAATGACACACCTTGATGAGGAGAAGGGTACCATCCACCGAATGGAAACGCTGCGACATAATGTCATACGTACAACATGCCTTTCCTATTTCACCTTTGCCGACAAGGGCCACACACTTTGCAATGTAGCCGATAACGGATCGTCGAGCTTTGATGGACTTAGTTTCAAATACTCAGTGTCTATGTAAGCGAGAAAAGTGCAACACGTACCTCGTTTGCATCGGCAAGTGCTGCATCACACTGTCTCAAGCGCGCACGAACAAGAGATCGACTAGCGAGCACATGGCAGGGCATATTCTGAGAAGTCGGGATTGCTGCGGTCAATAATGCTTCTGCTTCTGCAAGCTGACCTTGTTTCCACGCATCTAGCGCAGCGCTAGCGATATCGATTTCCGGCCCCTGCCAAGTGAGATGACGAAGTTTGAAAAGGCAAAGAGACAGAAGAGACAGACTGTGAGGAAGGACGGATCTTTTAAGATGATCTTGTTATCATCCCCAAGAGTGGCGAAAAGCTGGGAGTCCGGGGAGAATGCAATGAAAGAGGGGTTTTGGCATGAGATGAGATGAAGTTGTGCGCGTGTGGTGGTGTCCCAGAAGGTGATGGAGTCACTGGCACCACATGCCAAGAACCCCCCGTGTGGCGACAGGGCAATACTTGAGACCGAAGAAACTGACCACTCCGAGACGGTTGACCCCGTGGCCGTATCGATTTCCATGATTTTGCTGTCATTAGATGCGACAAAGAGATGGTCGTTGAACCATGTCAAGCGATTCTGCCACGTGTTTATTCGCACACGGATGTTGAAGAGTAACCGACCATCGTCGCCATCCCAGACTCGGAGGCCTGTATTTGCTCCCGTCGCAACTCGGTCGCCACGGGGAGAGTATTTAGCCTGATAGACATACTCAGAGTTACCGTGGTCTAGCGCTCGTATTTTCTCGCGCTCTACCAAGTCGAAAATAGTGGCTGTGCGAATTCCGTGGCCATTTTGCCCGTCTGCCGAGACAAGACGAGACGAGTCTGGCGAGAAATCGACGCCGTAGATGGAGCATGATTCATTTGAGATGGAGTGCTTCAGGACTTGTTCGTAGGTTGTTGCGTCCCAAACAAGTGTGGAGCCACTGGATCCAGCCGCGATCCATTTGCCACTCTTCGAGGCAGCCACACAGTAGGCAGTGCCATCCACGCCCATCGTCGCTATTCGTTCGCCATCTTTCACTCGCCATACCAGAATTTTTCTACCGCAAGCACCGACGAGATGCTCGCCATTCGCTGTGAATGTCACTGCATATACCCTCCCACCAGCATCAATTTCAGGGACGTTGTAATATTCTGGACGATTTCTGGCTGTCAGCACGAATCTCGTTTTATCCCGTCAGTACGCACCGCTCGTCGACGACGACATGGACGTGGCCGATGAATAATCGAGAAGGCAAGGAAAAGGGGGCGACTGTGTGTACACGTGTTGCCCCTCCTTGAAATAGGCCATGTGCCACTGCAAACTTCATTTCGGTCGCTTTGTAGATGGTGTCTCCCCGAACGACCGTCTACAGATATGTTTAATGTCATTATTCAGCAACCTTTTCCGCGAAGGATGGGATACCAATAATCTCTGGTGCGTACGTCAACTTTTCAGATGGGATCAACATCGTTTGAGAGTGTTAGAATACCCTCACCAAGTCTCATAGCCGTTGTGTCAACGTCTATTGCACAAACCCTGAGCGACTTAGCTGGTACACACAACCACTTGCTTTGCGGAAGGCATCGCCACGTTGAGCACGCTGGCCTGCTGTAATACATCCTTGAGAAATAGTCTGCGTGTATCCAGTCCTCGAGGGATCTCTCACTCACGACAAGCTTCGAATGTTTTGCATGATTGTACAAGGAAACACGAGGGGGTCGCTGCGAACAGTCTGATTACTGTCCAAGTAAAAGAGATCATATCGGAGACATAGACTCAGGAGTTGATATATCGTCACAGTGTGTGGATGCTGGACGTGCTTTGATGATTCTCTTCGATGTGTGTGATTCGGACGCTCGGGCGCAGCCGCACCTCCGACCTGACCAACTTGATTTTCAGTTTTTCAAAACAAACTATACAAAGCCTGAAGTCAAGCTCGAAGGCCGAGCATTACATAGTGCTACAGTCAGTCAAGTAAAGCTCGGACCACAATATGAATTCGCAGTATCGTGCTCTTTCGACAATCTGTCCGAGAGCTGGGAAGATATCCGCGTTTCAGATTATGTAGCACATCGGACAACTTTCTCCCCTGCAGCGACGCACGCTTTGTGTAACTTGTGGAATGCGGAAGCAAGTTCGTGAGTAGCACACTGTCATTTTTTTTGGTCAATATAACTTGCAAACTAGCAACTTGGGAAGTTGATTCCGGAGTAGTATTCAAGTTCAACACTAGATATACCTGAACAATATGCGCAAAGCAGGAGGGATAAAAGTCATGTTTTAATCCCGTAATTTGCAAAGGTATCATATTCCCTTCGAGTACCGAGTCTCATCATCACCGAAGGTCGCTGTCGGCTGCACTTGTTGTCCCGCAAATGTGGCGCTGAGGGCTACTTTTATCTTGTTAGTTCTAATCACGACATGGTCGCATCCGAACGCTTGCTGTTCAGTATGGTTCTGATCGCCATCCACAAGTGGCTGACAATGTCCTCGCTTCCAGCCCAGTTTAACACGTCTGGACTATATAAACCCTCGCTTCTGTCTTCTGTTCCCAGTTCATCTTCTATTGAACTATCATGTCCCCTATCGCCTCTGTCTCTGTTGCTTTCGCCCACGTTACCGGCGCTTCCTCCGTTCCAGTCGACCCAGGCTTGGCTGGACAGTCCGTCTCGACGATGTCGCCCTATCTCGTCGGCACGGGTGGAATCGTATTCGCTGCGGCCGCCGTCGTCTCGGTGGCTGGTTACCTGCACCGTAGACAAATGAAGACGCACGAAGGCCAGAAGAACAACCCCTGGACGACGTTCAGCAAGTTCTTCAAGTCATCCACACGTCATCGGGGCAGACCTGGTACGGTTACTGTGACGCCTGGAGGTGACTGGCCACCGGACGTCGAAAGCGGCCCTGAGGTGGGTCGAATGCATGTGGATACATCTGGTCGAACTCACCGGGCGTGTTGGGGCAGGACGTAAGTTTGGTCGATACGATGTCTTCTCATTCGACACTCTGGAATGTGTGTAGGATAACCTTTGTCTTATTCGATGGTTGTTTTAACAGTTATTCACAGCCTACTCAGCCTCACATTGCGGCCTCTTCCTCCCCGTCAATTTGTGTGGAAGAGGAAGCAAAAGATGTTGCAGCTTCTGAGCCGAAGCCTCACTCGTTCCTAGATGGCGACGGCGACGGAGGCAAGAACCCCGGTAGCAAAGATGCCCAAGAGAACTCAGGTCAAGGTGCAATGGCCCAAGTCGCAAAGGTCCCGCTGGAAGACGCGAGCTCGGAGACAAAGGTTCACTTCAAGAAGGCGATTATCGGCACGACGGGCCTTCCAGAAAGTGTGTTCCTCTCTCTTTCTAGAGAAAATCGAGATGGATTTTCCGAGGGCTCGTTAAACGATGGCGCATTCCAAGCGTCCCCCAGCTCCGAGATCAATTCCGTCCATTTATTGCACGATAGGATCGCAATCGGACGGGAGACCGACATGACCTATTCACCGCACAACAGGATCCTGACGACGACTCCAAGGACATCTGATGTCACGTTCGCAGCCTCGCTTGGTTATCAGACGGACTTCGTTTACTCGCCTTACGACGGGAGTTTGATAGATTCCGAGCTACCGTACTACAGGACTCCGACAGACTCCCATCGGTTTGACTGTTCACTATGCGAGAGGCTCAATATGACGACACCGACATCACCCGACTGCTCCTGCAACACTACCTTGGCTTCCGACGCGGACTTTGCGTGCTTGCCTCCCCAGCCAGACATTAGCTTGTCACCGCATGATGGAGCTGCGACAGAGATTGTCATCACCTCCTCGCCGTATGATATCTTGACGACACCACTGAGGACCACCCGTGGAACACTTGAGACACCGCGCAGCTTCCACGTGGACAACCTCTGTCCACCTTACGATGAGGTTTCCTCAGATTCCGGGTTGCCTTACTACAGCGATCCGACCGTTTCCCGGGAGTTCGACTGTTCATTATGCGAAAGGCTCAGGGCGACTCCATGGACATCACCCCATCATTCGTACAAGG
Organism: Tubosaeta aff. heterosetosa; assembly: GCA_038094375.1. Taxonomy (NCBI): domain Eukaryota; kingdom Fungi; phylum Basidiomycota; class Agaricomycetes; order Boletales; family Boletaceae; genus Tubosaeta; species Tubosaeta aff. heterosetosa. The sequence goes on along the minus strand of JBBPUC010000237.1, from coordinate 8,230 downwards.
CTACCCCGGCATCCGATGCGGATCATTCACCTTCCAATGTAATCCTGGAGACACCATCGAGATCACCTCTCAGTGCCAGACGATACGGTATGGCCGACATGGGAGATTTTGCGACAAGTATCGCGGACGTCATCCCCGAGGGAGGCCGCGGCTCTGTACGAATGATTGGACGTCAAAACGGGTTGTGCGATCGAGCCGACTTTGACAAACGGGAATCGGAGACGGAATTGTCCGCCCCTCATGGATGCGTGAAGCCCTTGGACGTCAAACCAAGGAATACGAGTCGCGACATCGCTGTCCACAGCACTGGTGACAACTTGCGAAGGAATTTCACAGGTCCAGACCCGTTCAAACCACTTTACGAGGCTCTAGATCTTCTCCAGAGAATGGTCGATGGGCAAGAAGATGATTGTTCAGATTGCGAAAGCGAAGCGCTTGCCATCCCCACCAACTTCAGCAATATCGACTCGGAGATGGACTTGGCCTTGTCTTTTTGGAACCCAAACCGAATGAAGTGTACGGACAACAAGCAAAGAAGTTCGAGCTGTGCAATTGGCGTTCACGACACCCATGACTCTCGAGGCACTTGGAATCGGGCCGATCCAGACACGTTCAAACCAACTTACAAGGGCCTGGATACATCTCGCAGACATCCAGACCGGCACGACCCCATGGATAACAGACCAATGACTGTACGCCACGATGTCGATGGTCATGGTAACCGAGGCAACTTCCCGCGGAATCGAAGTGACTCTGATGTGCTTGGCCCACCCTACGATTGTTGGTATCTCCTGGACACAATGCTCAAGGACTTCGAGGATCGCGACGTGATCACTATTTCTCGATCTCTTTCTGAGGACGACGCCTTCCAGGATCTCGAGGATGACAGCGTGGACGACGGATACGTTTTACGACTCCCACCTACGAGGGGTGCTGACAGCCTGGGGTCAATCTATCCGGGCACACCGCCCCTGAGGTTCGCCCAGTCGCAGAGGAATCCTCCTGGGGTTTTCAAGGCTCCCGGGTTCAATAAGAGAGCACAAATTGTTGTGCCGACATGGTCGAATTTAACTTCAGGGATGTCGACGCCACATGCAGGCCTAGCCAGTCTTTACAGAGCTCGTGTGGAACCGCATGCCACTATTCCCTGGTTCGATGGGGAAGCGCAAGTGGTTGTACCAACGTATCCGGGCTGGCCTTTTCAGTTTCCGTGCCTGACACCTGTCCGTTCGACATACAGGTCGCGAGGTCCGATGGTCTGCACTCCATCTTCATGGCGTTACCCACCTTTTGGGCAATTTAACCGTCATCACAGGCAGTAATTGTGCGTTCCTTATTCAGTCGACCATTTGAAGGTTCTGATCGGCCTGATTCTCAAGCCAATCGTCACTCTTTTATCAAGTTTCAGGTACGCACTTATTTTCTACATGTCCCTTTCTGATCCTCATCCAGTTTTGTTTCTTGCATGGTTCTGTTTGCAGTTGGTTCTTTTTTTCTTAGTTTGGTACGCCCCAGTCTCCATCACGTGAACACGAGCTGAGCAGAGGCGCAGGTTTTTTTTTCTTGGTTCAGCCCAAACAATTCCCACTTTTTTGCATTTCTAGTGTCCTGGCGCATAGCATGGTGTCACATCTGAAGGTTTTTGTCGATTTCCTCGGTCCGGTTCCCCATTGCCTCTTCTGTCGTTGTTCCATCGATCGTGATCAAGTCGAGCATACTCCATAGCTCCAGACGATGCCACTTCCTAGGAAGGCGATGGTCATTTACCAGGCAAAGCTGCTCAGTCGAGTTTTGGACTATGGAAACCGAATCGGGACGATAGTCTATTGTGCCAAGGATATTCTCTGGAACGCCCTCGTGACGTGCCCTGTCCTCCGGCACCGAGACTGCGATACACGAATGGAAGATAAAGATGCTAGAGTATCAGGACGGATGGGCTCCTGTCTGGATTCCCCCTTCCTTCGCTATCACGGCGATCATCGCGAAGCGAGCAAAGGAACAGTGGCTCAGGATCAGGTCTCACAATTCCTTTATTTCCGTGTTCGTTTCCGAACGGCTTCTGTTTGCCGTTGGAATCACCCTTGACCATCAAGCACAGAACTCAACCTGGGATCAAGCTCCGAGGCGACTGCCCTGCGCCTATGGGCGTTATTCCGGGTCTAGCACATTCTCCGAAAGGAACCTGATCGATTACAAAGCCCCGACAGGAACGAATTCCCGGCATTCAGCCCCTCTGCAGCACTCCAACCAAACTTCGACGACATCGATGGTACCCTTTTCGCTGACAATTGTCTCTCTCTCGCCATCTGTTCTTCTTGGACCCTTGACGGTACGATCCCCCATCCATTAATGCCATGGCTTAGTGTCTCATCATTCACACGTTTGCTCAACTTTGAAGGCTGTGCCTTTCGATTGGCAAATTTGCGACGTTAATACCAGATCCAGTCAACTTTCCGCTGTGTCAGATATTCGCCCATTCAACTCGAATGCTTCAACCCCCTTAAAGATTCCTGCTATGTCCCCGGACGACATCCCTCATCTCACCAATTCCGAGTGTTACATTCTTCTTCGACGATCCTGATACCAACCGTTTCTTCGATCTTTGTCGACACCGACGCCACCACGTACGATATATGCGCATTCCTCTGATATTCTCTCTGAAAGTCAGCCCATCGACTGTCATCCTGCTCCGACTTCTTTGCCTATTGCAGATGCCCCGGTGCCTCTCCAGATCGCCAGAAACCGCCAACAGCATGAGCATCCACTATGTCACCATTTCTCCCCTCCCCGTTACCTTTACTCTAGCACGCCCACCTGAGGGCGCGGAGAGAGGTCGCGGGCGGTGGTGGCAACATGTTCTAGCGTGGGCCCGGTTTGACCGATCCAGTGCCTGTCCATTTTTTCCGGCAACATCTGCAATCTTTCCTGCGACGGAGTCCGGCACGGATGACATGACAAGGATCATAGAGACTCGGGACGCGTTTATGCGCAGTTCAAACGGTGGTAGCCGAGATGGTTTCAAGCTAGACAAAGTCGACAGCGTCTGAGCTTTGGAGACTCGGAAGGAGGTAAATGAGGTCGATAACGAGGGGACAAGCCAGGTCCATTCGAGTTGGACAAGTGCGAGGTTTCGGTTACGCGGTATTTGGCCTAACTGGACGACGTCGTGGCACTGATATTGAAGCTGCGAGCGACAAGGTCTAGACGATATCCGGCGATCGAGTGAGACGATCAGGCGACGTTCACGGCGATGTCAAGGTACGATGGTTGGAGTGTGGATCACACGCAGCGTTCTCTAGTGGCTCCCGCTGGGACTCTGTACATGGTTTGGTTCAGGTTCGATTCGGAGCGCTGGCCCCGATCGAGTTCGAGACGTGTCTTGGGTGATCTCTGGACACCACAGTTTTCTTTCGCGACGTCGACGTCAAGGCTTCAGGTTTGACTGAGCTCTGCCTCGATCTTCTGTTCCCAGTTTTACAGCATCGGTTTTCCTTGTGTTTGTAAGTTTCGTTTCGTCTGATTCCACTTTGGTTCTGTTTTTTTTTTGTTTTTTTTGTAACGCCTTCAAGGTGTTTTGCCCGGCACTTTCTTTTCTTGCTCTACGTGCGGGCCGGTAGGCTTGAGGATGGTTTACGTATCTGGTATGTAATGTAGCGAGCTGGAAATCCAAAGTCGCTCTTGAAAACCCGATTGAAGGCTAGGAATCGTGTCGTAGCTTCAAGTGTTCTAGTAGATGTTTTCCGTCAACAAATCACCTCAACGACCCATCCGGCGAAGTCACCCCGGAGCAGCTATAAAAGTAGCAACCCGCATGTTCACAATACCTCCCTCAAAGACATCGCTGCTGACAACCCTGTGAAACAGGTTCCGTGCCAGGACTTACTCGATAGTATTCACACTATTGGCTGAGACGAGTCCGGGAAGAAATCGACGTCAAAGACGTATCGTCCCCCGGTGAAGCTTGAAGAGTCAGGACTTGTTCGTAGGTTGTTGCGTCCCAAACTAACACACAATAATTGAACCCCACTGCGATGTATTTGCCATTGTTGGAGGTCGCAACACGGTAGACGTCAGTGCTGTCCACGTCCATCGTCGCTACTTGTTCGCCATCCTTCACTCGCCATACTCGAATGTTTCTATCCCAGTGACCAACAAGATACTCACTGCTCGCTGTAAATGTCACTGTGCCTACCTGCTCGCCAGCGTCGATTTCAGTAATGTTGTAATAGTCTTGTTGACCTCAGGCCGTCAGCACGAATCTAATTCCATCTTGTCAGTATGCACCGTTCGACGATGCCACATATGTGGCTGATGGGCAGTGGAAAGGGCGAAGAAGGGATGGTCTGTGCGCACCACCTCCTGTATTTGGTGACTGGGAGTCTAAAAACTCCGTTTTGGTCTCCTCGTCGTTATCATTCACTGAACGACCGTCTACAGATACAGTGCTGGGAAGGCTTCTTTAACTCGGAAGGTTGCTGGGGTCTGCTCTTCCCAGCTTGAGTCGCAGCCGTCGTTTTTCCTTTGTAAGCTTCATTTGGCTTGATTCCACTTAGGTCCCCTTTTTTCCTGTAATGCCTTCATGGCGTTTTAGCGCTTGTAAATACAAAGTTGCTCTTGAAAACTAACGGAACTCAGACTCGATGGCGTGACATAACTTGCTCTTGCTATGTCCCTGAATTTGGTGTTCCTTAGCTGCCAACGAATCAATAGTCATCGTAGTGAATTTCACTTCCTTGCATCGCCAAACGGAACAGACTTGACTTCTCATATGTATTAGTTAGCGAAAACTTACGCTTATCCACGTATCCTCCCGCCCGAACTCCTTACCAACAACCCTCGAGTTCAGAGACGAAGGATGTGTGCGTGTCTCTCCCGCAACCCTGCCACCGTGACACGTCTGCGCATGGCTACGCGCCACCAAGGCCATTCCAGCTCTCACGGGGCGTGTATTGAAGTAGTATCAAAAGGTCGTCTCTAGGCGGCCCTGCGCAAAAAGCGATGATGTCAGACCCAAAGGGGAGTCGAGTCTTAAGAACACCTCTCGTTATCAAGAGCGATAGAAGTGCAAGGACTTGAATATTGAGCAAACATCAGAACGAGACACGGACCAGATGTACTTGCTTACCAGATGAAACCGCCAAACCTGAGCTCCAAGTTCACCCAATGTGACCAAATCCGCATCACAAAAATTGCAGAAAAAAGATATTGCAAGAGATATAAATGACTGTTGTTAGCTGCGATGTCAACGGCTGGCAAGTAGACTGACCGATATCTGGCAATCCTAGAAAGCTCGATTGGTGACATTCACAGCGCTCGCTGCAAGGATTACGTGACACTGAGTACGAAAATCGGTCGACTTGACAACTCTCGCTATTTCAATAGCCTGACATCTTGTCCGGCAGCGCCAGGTACTTCCAGATTGCTTGCTCGCGTTATATGCTTCTTAGACAACAGTAGACGTTGCAAGACATATATTACCATTCTGACGCTATCAGGTAATACAAGGTATTTGTAGACCATGCAATGTCAAGCATTATGACAAGGCGTACACAAATCATGTGAAAGCGGCAACCAGAGGAGACGAAGGGGGTGGTATTCTCCATCCGAGTCGAAGGAACCTAGAGCGAGAGAGAGGAACTGTTGCAATACAGGCCAGAGAGCATGAGAGAAATGATAGCGATATGTTGAGCAGTCGAGACTTGCTGTTGAACTATAGTAAGGGCAAGTGTGCCCACTCAGTCACTGCCCACTGGTGTGAAACACGACTATATTTACCTATAGTAAGGGCAAGTGTGCCCACTACAGTATATTAGCTAGAGTTACAATGAAGAGAACAACTAGAGTCTCACCTCAGTCACTGCCCACTGGTGTGAAACACGACTGAGGTGAGAAGAATGTAACGTAAAGGTAAAAATATGGGTGGAGTTGGGATCACGTAAAACTCCGGAATGTTCAATGTTGCTATATATAGGAATATATCAAAGACCTGATGTTTCCAGCTCTGGAAACATCGGAAGCGGCTGTGCAGGAATTCCGGAAACGTCGGAATCATTGGAACTACACGGAGTTACATTTTGACACTCCCACTCGAGTGCAATCATAGTCCCATTGCACGCACAAATTTCCAATGTTGTTCTCGTGTGAGTGGCTTTGTGAGGATGTCTGCAACCATATCTCCAGTTGGGACATATTGGATGACTGCTTCTCCTTTGCCTACAAGGTCATCCCGAACGAAGTGGTATTTTCTTTGAATGTGTTTGGTCCAAGCACGGAACTGCGGGTCTTGTGAAAGTATGATTGCTGCCTGGTTGTCACAATAGAGAGTGGTGGGTCCAGTCTGTGGATGCCCAATCTCCTCGAAGAATGTTCTGAGCCAGGCCAGATGTTGGCCAGCATTACTGAGTCCAATGTATTCTGACTCTGTGGTGGATAAAGCAACCATGCTCTGTAGTTTACTTGACCAAGAGATTGCTCCTTGGTTGCTGAGGAAGAGAAATCTGGAGACAGACCGGGAATTGTCTGGATTTTGTGACCATCCGGCATTGGAATAGCCATGGAAGTCCATGTCCATGGTGACTTCATTTCCATCATACCGAAGTTCCATGTCTAGAGTTGCACGTATATAGCAGAGGACTCGTTTTGCAGCTTCCTAATGGCATTGTTTTGGTGTTGAGCTGAAACGGCTAAGTGTTCCAATGGCATAGGCCAAGTCCGGGTGGGTTCCAAGCATAAGGTACATTAGGGAACTGATGACTGTGAGATAGGAAACTCTTTTCCCATTTATTGTCATTTCTGTGACTTTGGTATCATCCACTGGATCAGTGGCAGAGAGAGAGAGACTGTGAACCATTGGTGTCCACACAGGACTAGAGTCCATCATCCCAGTCCTTTGGAGGACAGTCTTTGCATACTGGGACTGTGTTAGGCATATGGTTCTGAGTTTTTGATTGCGTCGAATCTCCAACCCTAAGATGAATTTTGCTTCTCCAAGGTCTTGCATTTTAGAGGCTGCTGATAGAGTTCCCTTTACCAAGTTCATAAATGACTGGGAGCTAGCGGCAAGTAGGAGATCATCAACGTAGACAACCAGGAAGCATACTTGGCCCTCTTTGCGAAAAACATATAGACATGTTTCTGTATCCAGGTTCACAAATCCAAGTTCTCCAAGCTTCTTGTCTAAGGTCTTGTTCCATGTTCGTCCAGCCTGCTTTAGACCATAGAGTGATCTTTGGAGTTTCCAACAATATCCAGGTTGGATCGGAACACCTTCCGGAGGTAGGAGGTATAATTCTTCCTCAAGTTCACCATTTAGATATGCTGTAGAGATGTCTATCTGATTGAGTTCCAGATTATGCTTGGCTGCAAGAGCGATAATGGTTTGGACAGAATCAAGGTTGGCTACTGGAGCAAAGACTTCTTGATAGTCTATCCCTTCTTTTTGTGTGAATCCTCATGCCACAATCCGAACTTTATAGTGTTCCACCTTTCCATTTTCATTGTACTTGATTTGGAATACTGGTTTGGAAGTGATTGGTTTGACGCCTTCTGGTAATGGAACTGTTTCATATACATGGTTTGCATTGAGGTTAAGCAATTCTTCCTCAACAGCTGATTTCCACAAGTTGGCATCTGGTCGTGTATAGGCTTCTTTGATGGAGTTTGGCAATTTTTCTCCAGAGGGTCCATGGGCTATTCCAGCAAAGATCCGTTCTTGTAGATCATCCTAAACACTATAGAAGGCTCCAGGCAGTTCTGGGACATCCAAGACTTCATCTGCATCCATTTCAGGAGTTGAGAGTACATTTTCAACTTCAACCTCCTCTGCCTCCTCTTCCGGTTTTGGTTTTGGTTTTGCTTCTGGTTGTTTCCAATGTGCTTCCTCTTCCAATGTCCGGAAGTAGTCCTGGTTTTTATTTGCTGGCTTTCGTGCACGGCTGCTTCTATGGACACCTGCAATGATCTCTGCAGGATGATAGGATTTTACTTGGGCCTATTTTGGAGATGGACTTGAGCTTGTGCTCAAAAGAACTTCTGTTGGTGAGTTTTCAAGCAATGGATTGTTTAGATGGAGTTCGCTGAGTTTTGCAGTAATAGCAGTGATTTCATCCAACTCTGCTGATTCTCCCACTGTTCCTAGAAGGGGTTTCTCTCTTGAGTCTTCTTCATCATCTGGTTCTGGTGTTTCTGGTTTTCGGAAGTGTTGAGGTGTTAGTCCCTCCCACTGACCCTT
>JBBPUC010000236.1:319-31567 GCA_038094375.1 Tubosaeta aff. heterosetosa | reverse complement strand
GGAGCGACGACGTCGATCCGTGCAGACGCGTCACGGAGATGAGCACAAGGAGCAACGACAGGATGCCTACACAGCATCCCGAGGCAATGCCCCGTGCGGAGACGGAACGTCGCACGCGAGGGCGGTTTGATGCAGAGGCGCTAAGGAGAGGCGCTGCGACGGATTCAGGGTCCCGAAGGGCCGCGTCGTCGATTTCGGTGTCGGTGGACACGTCGGGCATACATCTTGTCGAGTTCGTTCTACGCTTCGATCACTTTGGGGGATTCTCGCGCGAGAAAGGGGAGGTACACGTTCATGGCGACGACGGGAGCACCAAAGCTGACATTAGCGCATATCGCAAAGACGGTGGAGAGGATCCACAGGGGAGATTCCGATGACGGAAAGACGAACAGGATGGCCGCAGAAGCGCCAGAGAACGCAAACGCGAGAAGAAGTGGTTTCCAGCTCGTCACTGAGAGGTATGCTGACACCGACTTATGGTGGTCTGCCGCAATGCTGTCAATAGAAATGACGGTGGGCACTTGGAGATATCGAGTATACGCGGAGACTGCGGATGTAAGAGACTACAACTTGGAATCTGCTGAGTGGCGCACCCAAAGCTCGCCATGTTTACCCCAAACCAATCAATCTTGACTGGACAGCATCCTGCAGAAGCCGCAGTAGAAATACATGGAATGGGTTCGATGAAGCCATTGTCAAACTTCAATGGTAGGTGGAAAGATGGTGAGCGACACGACGACAAAGACTTCACTGCAACTCGTTAGAACGAACTACTACTTTTACACAGCGAAACTAAATGCCGGGAGCTCACGGCTCCTCTTCATTCGTACTGGAGATAACCAGTTCGCGCTCGATACACGAACACACGTATTCCACAAGGTCCTGCGGGCGCATCAGGCAGGATGTGGTTATATGAGTGGTAAAAATCAAGTGAACATCGTTCGTTTGTAACGATCGGGCCACTGGATATGATTTTCCCTCATCCATCTCGACTACTCCGTTTGTAGGACCACCGTGCGTGTCTTCACACTTCTTCCTGATGGCGCTGCAGGGGAGATGGGCAAGCATACGTTTTCCGTCACCCATAAAAGGACGCATCCTCGCGTCATGACACCTGCCATCAATCTTGCCACCGGGTCAACACACATCAGGCTTCTTGATCTCGTCACGACCTATCTCATGTGTGTGGAAGCCAAAGTATTCCGCTGGCGTGGTCTTGCCGATCTCTATCAAGGTGCGCAACATCATTGAAGCTCTCTTGGGAAAGAGTGTACATCACCGCACATAGGTCGATGACGGACAGATAAGGGGGTTATCAGAGCGAAGCAACGACAATCACTCGAACTAGGACGCAATCGAATATCAGCTTGTCATGAAGTTTAACATCGACACGACGCAGGACCCGTGGGTCATCACGCGCGGCTGGATCGTGCCCGCTGAATGGAGCAATAGGGAGGACTCAAGATCAGGCAAGCATATTGCATTTGACGCCATGCGAAGGCGGTTGTGTTACACTCACCCGAGCATGCCACAGACACGTCATTGCAGATATAGAGTAGCATGGACCGGTCCGTACGATGAGGGTTGGACCTGAAGAACATACACCGTCTGATCGGTGGTTTATTCGTAGACGACACTACTTAGTGGTTGTAAACTCAAATCTTTACACTTGATACTTAACCTAACTAAGCCCTTTATGTTCTCGCTCCTGCACGAACCGCTGCTTCTACTCGATCTCTGCGATAATGACGCTGTTTTTATCGTATGGGCGAACACAAAATAGCCGCCCTCGCATACCGTCAAATCCAATGACTCCGTCCGATCTTGGGTCCTCCTCAACGCTCCATTCAGCGGGCACGATCCGGCCGCGCGTGATGACCCACGGGTCCTGCGTCGTGTCGATGTTAAACTTCATGACAAGCTGAATCAATGGATCTGCGTTCACATTCCAAGGCCTTGATACCGGTTTCTGCTCTGCTCTGAAGAAGCCTCTTATCTGCCCATCGTCGGATACGTCGACGTACTTGCGATGACGTCTATAGCGGCTAAGTCGCACTCTCTCCCGCGGAAGCTCGATTTTGTGTATGTTCGACATAATGATTGGTAAGACCACGCCGGAGGAGCACTTTTGGAGCGTCATTTCCACACACGTGAGCCCAAGTGGTTCATCGTCTTTGCTATAATCCACAAGTCTAATGCTTTTGGACCCAGTGGCGAGATCGGTGGTAGGCCACATGGCCTTGACGTTGTCGACGCGAGCATCTATAATACCTTGATGGGTGAGGGAAAGCATCGTACATTGGCCATCCTCGCCAACAGCACCATCGGAGAGGAGCGTAAAAACATGGACGGTAGTCGTATGGCCAGAGCAGTTGAGAAAGATCAGGCCTGTGTCGAACACTATCCACTGGTGGTACGACCGAGTCGAAGGGACCTAACAGTGAATAATGTTTACCTGTTACTCATCGGTCATGTGAATCACGCATACCTCATTCAATGACGGAACTTTATGGAACAGGTGTGTTCTCGTATCGAGCACTAACTGCTCTTCTCCGAGAAGAACGAGGAGGAGCTGTGAATTCCCAGCACATAGTTTTAGTTTGTGCTTGTGTTTCTTTCCAACCTGGGGAAGGTCAAAGGCAGCCGAATGAGACACCTCCCCAGTATCGTGATTCAACTGAAATTCCAGCAGCTCCCTGTACAAATATTTATCAAAGTACTTCTTTACCAAATAAGAGGGGACATACCCTGGCGAATGGCTGAGTCTCAGCACTACATACACCATATGGTGCCCCTCTGGAGACACGAGTGAGGCAGTATCCCAACTCGATAACTTTGGAGTTTCCTTCTCCCACAGAACCTGCCGCGTATGCTTTTCTGCCACAGGATCGACATCATGCAGCACAAAGCGTCCGTCCGATTCCCACGTGACGAGCCACCTCCCAGAGATGAGTTTAAGATTGGAAATGTCGTTATCAGTGTTTATTGTGAGGCTGGAAAGTGAGCGCATGGGTCGTGTCGTCCATGACTCTACGAGCCGTGCCGCTTTGAGAAGCGCCCGCTCAAGATACGCGCCTGATTGCGCGGACAACGGCCCGTGCGGACGCGGAAAGGGAGCGTTTTCATACAACGCTTTCCACAGTGCGGTTTCGTAGGTGATGGCATGAAACCCCCTTGAGACCTACAAAGCCAGTGAGTGCAACATGAACATCTGAGCGATGTAGACTTGCCGTTCGCCATCGAACGACGTCCCGAGGGTCAGATTCACAAAGGACATGTAAAATGAGCTCTTTTGGAAGTGTACACATGACGGCAGTGGTTGAGGGGCTTCTCGTCCAAGTTTCCCAACTTGGCTCTGTTTGTACTAGGTTCAAAACGCCACACTCAGTGACCACGATGAGCGACAGCATGAGCACTGACTCTGGTTCTTCCTCGGATAAGCCAGAACATTTTTCTGACCCAAAAGTAGTCGCGTTGCAGGATGCATTAGAGGACCGTGATCCGTTCTACACAGGGATATGTGCCATCCAAGATTACCAGCGACTTCTCTATTACACCGACTCTAACAACAACCATCGGTGAGCCTGTTCGAGCCATCCGTGTGTGAGCGACGCGCCTAACCAGCACGTAGTCGCGTCGACGTTTCCAACGCGGGCTCTGATGACCTGGATGCGTTATACAGAGCCTGCAAGCCCGCAGAGTTTGGCAGAAACGGAGAGAACGTCTTTGACGCGTCGTATCGTAAAGCGGGAAAGATGGACCTCACGTCGTTCTCGACACTCCTTGACCCACGCAGTCTCAGCATCCGTCAGCAGGTGTCCAAGGCATTGCTGACAGAGAGCCATGCGACGATGGAAATGGAATTATACAAGCTGAACGTCTACGGTGAGCATCCAGCAATGTGACCGTTGTAGACTCGAGCATGGTGTGATTAGGAAAGGGCGACTTCTTCAAGGCACACAAGGACACGCCGCGGGGCGAGAATATGTTTGGATCCTTGGTCATCATCCTTCCGACCCAGCACGAGGGTGGACAATTCGTCCTCCGTCAATCGAAAAAGGAGTGGACCATCGATTTCACTGACAAGTTCGCAAATGCCACCGAGCCTTCCGTTTGCTTTATTGCCTTTTATGGTGATGTCGAGCACCAAGTCTTACCCATCACTTCTGGACATCGCGTCACCCTCACGTACAATCTGTATCATGAACCCGCTCACTCCGCTCCGCCATCCATCCCGACACCCTTCCATCTGAAGCTCAGACGGGCACTCGCTGATCTGGTGAATGACACCTCAAAACTTGCTAGCGGTGGATATCTCGGATTCGGTCTCGTTCACGAGTACGTCCACACGGGGTCCAACCTGCTTGAGCCGTTGCTCGGTCAGCTCAAGGGGTCAGACCGCGCGCTCGCGGACGCGTGCGATGCACTCGGTCTACGCTATTCGCTCAGGTTACTCTACCGCGATATCGGTCGCACTGGGATAAACCTCCTCACCACAAAGGAGCTGAATGTGGCATCGGACGACTATGGGATGGATTCGAGCTATTACCAATACCTGGTCGACGCGCTTTATGGGCTAACCCGCAAACAAGTCGAGGGCGTGTCCTTTGTTGGAGAGGAAGACAGGCTCGAGCTCGAGGATTATCCAGAAGAGTTTGTGAACAAGTTTTACAAGAGTCCGATCGCGGAGGTGTTGGAGATCACCGAGATGAATTCTTCTGTCGACATTGAGAGCGCAGTGATGACGTGGGGTAACGAAGCAGAAGTGGGATACTTTTATGGGACTGCGTGCATGTTGATCACTATCGAGCCAGCAGAGTCACGTCGCCAGATTGCATTGTGAACACATGTAGGAAGAACAGTGTATGTAGCAAACATCTCTTATTTACTCTGCATCCTCGCCCATGATTCTCGCCACCAACTCGTTCCCATTATGCACAGGCGCCTCATACACTGCAAACGCCGCCTTCTTCTCCACCGCTTCCGAGCTCGACCACCCTTTCTGTCTGTCCATAAACACCGACGCGCTCCGGTCCAACAACATCTCCAGATCCCGATCGCTCAACACACCTTGCTTGCCCTCGCGTGTCTCCGGGACCACCTCGATATGGTCGCCCTCGAGTTTCAACAGTGCAGCAGCCATGTCTGCAATGTTGTCCGCCTTTGTCCGTCCCGTTTGTCCCGGCATCTTGAACTTGCCTGCCCACACGTTAGTGCGACCATCGGGAAAACAGAACAGCGCGGACCTTTGGCTATAACGAGCGCCTCCAGCTTACGCTTCTCCGTCGCACGCTGCATAATTCGTGTCTCGATCGTGTGCGCCGTCACGAGTCGAAAGACGAGCACAGGCTTCGTTTGACCAATGCGATGCGCTCTATCCTGCGCCTGGATATCCATCTGCGGATTCTAAACATCCCAGTGAATATTCACACAAGCACTTCTCTACGTGCAACACACCCAGTCCTGGTCGTAGAAGATGACCGTGTCCGCAGCCGTCAATGTGATACCTAGCCCACCTGCACGTGTGCTCAGTAAGAATAACATGGGCGCGTGTTCCTTGTTTCCCCCTTCCTGAAACCGGTTCATCTCCTCACGGCGTTCCATCGGGCTCGTCGATCCATCGATTCGACATATAGACCACCTCTTGACTTCGGTGGCCCACGTCTGTCACGGATGGTTAGGTGAGCAAGGATACAACTCGACTAAACACGGACCTCGATGATGTCCAACATGGTCGTAAACTGGCTAAAGAGAAGCACTTTGTGCTTCGTGCGGAAGAGCTCGTCCAGCAATCGCTCGAGAAGCATCATTTTCCCACTCGCATCTACCAGTTCCTCCGTCGTTTCTGGCAATGGTTCCGTGGGATCCCTAAATAACAATGTATGAGAGCACGCCTTGCGCAGCTGCATTACCGTATTCTGGAGGCGCATGTTGTTGATCCCCTTGACTAGTCCACATAGGTATCGATAGGCTGCAAATACAAGGCACTCACCGCTCTCCCGCATTCGATGCCGCCTCCCAAGCTCTGCCACATCCTCCTCTCCCTTCTTCGACCCATCTTCTGTCTCAGCATTTTCTAACCGCTCAAAATACTCTTCATCGCTCCCATCCAAGTCATACCTTCTCCTCTTACCTCCTCTCAGTCGTCTCGGCGCATTCACGTCTACGACGTCTTCCTTGGCCGAAGCACCCGCGGCTCCATTTTCAATCAAAAATCGGCGGATCCGGCCCTCGACAATCTCGTCGTACAGATCTCTCTGTTTCACGCTGAGCGGTGCATAAATGACATACTCCTTCTTGGGTGGCAAGAGACCCTCCACGTCAGCCTTGAGGCGACGTAAGAGAAACGGTTTGAGGATTCCGTGTAGCGTGGAGATGAGGTGGGTTGACTGTGTGGGTGACAAGTGGGACTGAAGCGTGCCGAGATTAAACCTGACGTTGACGTGAGTTCATATATCGGTACCCGGAAGCGAGACACGAGGGTACGGTACCGACGTACCACTCCTGAAAAGTATCCAGATCGTCAAAGATATCCGGAAGAATGAAATTGAGTAGCGACCACAACTCGGCCAGATTGTTCTACCCAGGATCAGGACGCATTACGTCGGGACCAAAGGTACGTACATGGAGTGGCGTGCCCGTCAATATCATGCGCCCAGCACTCGGATATTTCTTGATCTCCTGAATGAGTCTGCAATTGAGATTTTTCAAGCGATGACCCTCGTCGACGACGATATATCCCCAATTGTACTTTGACAAGTGGGGCTGATCCCGAATAATTATCTCATAGGTGGTCACAACGACCGGAAAGGTCTCTTTCGTCTGGTGCGATTGGGTATGACGTGTTGTGGGTATACGTTTATGGTTATTCTTGTCTTGGTTGCCGTCTTGGTCATCCTCCGATGCGTCATCGTCGAGTCTACGTCGCTTGATGGGGCCACCCTTGCAGGTGGGCACCTTACTTTTGCCTGTTTTACGTTTGCCCCTTTGTGTTTTGCCACGCGAGGCCATGATCCGTTCTCCTGGAGCAGCGACCTCCTCGGAGCCGTCATCCGGCTCGCGCATCACGGTACGTCGAAGTTCTGCACGATCAGCCGGTGGGCCGTGGTACATGCAAACCGGAATCTAGGCACATCGTGAGCGTTGGCGGGGTATATTTTGGTAAAATTATAACCGACGGTGGGGGCAAATCGACGGAATTCATCGATCCAATTGTGAATGACGCTAAGTGGGCAAACGATCAAAAAGGGTCTGAAATGCCCCAGTTCGCGGAGATGTGCATTGAATGCAATCACTTGGAGCGTCTTTTCGCGGCGTTGGTTTTCGAAATATGGCCATGAGACATGACTCACCTTTCCCAACCCCATTTCATCCGCTAGGGACTGGCTAAGCACACATTTAACGCATATAGCGTGGTACGTTTGCCTACCTAATATACCCGATACGCCATTCTTGTCCAAGGATACCATCCACTCGACGCCGTCGAGCTGATAATCTTTCAACTTCCCCCCCGTAACTAAGGCGGGCTGTAAAAACTTGGGACGCGACGCCTGTTCCTCTGGTGCTCCCTGGGTGGTGCTCACAGGCTTTGCCGACAATGGTTTGTCCAGCGTAGCCTCTTCCTCGGACTCGTCGCGAACGCGGCGCTGGGCCCTACGCGTCGCACGCTTCCGTATTGCCGTTGGGGCCTCCAAAGCCGGTGCAACGTGCATGGCAGCGCGCAGGGCGGAAGTGCGTTTTTCCTTGTCCATCTGTTGGCCGAGGAGGTTCGAATACGTGAAGGACTTTTCGAGGAGTCGTTCGAGTCGCGTGAATCGCTCTCGAAATTGCTGGTGGGATGTAAGTGGAGGCGCAATGATGACATATATACGCGCATACAGGGTCCTCCGTCGCGTCGGGGACCGCCGAAGACTGCATTTCGGGCTGGGTGAACAGAGGAGACGAGGACGCGCTGGGAACGTACTTGGCGGGTGTCTGGCTCTGAGTCTGGCGGTGATGAGGCCACGGTGCTTGGGGCAAGCGAAGACATGAAATGGGAGGACGGCGCTGGGCTGGCAGACATTGTGGGGGACGAGGAGAACAAAACACGTATTGGATTACATCATTCAGGACACGAGAATGTCGGCCCTCAAGTTATGTTACATAATCAGCGACTGCCTAGTATCGGTACCGAGTGGAATAGTCTGGCAGCCACGTCAGAAACACGCGAGGGGACAGGACAAGACGACAGACCCTTTGGCGAGACGACAAGACCGCGACCCTTAGAAGCTCCGCGGTACACGGTTTCGATGATGTCGATGAGCTAGCGGGGTAAGCGAGTGAAACCTCGGAGAAGTGTGGTGCTGACCTCCTGCTTGTTGTCCATGGCCCAGTTGCTAGACATCGGGTCAACAGGTGAAAGAACAGGGCAAAGAAGACACACATCTTGTTGTTGTTGCCCGTGCCAAGATCGATCATGATGTGTTTGTTGCTATGGGCAGATTGAGTGGAGGGTGGCGATGAAGAATAGAGAGAGAGACCGGTAAAAGAACATGACTGTACAGGGGTCGTACAGCTCGTACATCTAGAGTCGCCGGTTAGCGACGGCAGAAGGATGAAGAAGCGAGGCACCTTGTTGAAATCGGGCACGGCGGTGATATCGACGAGATAGATGACGGCAAAGTTTTGGACCTTTTCTGCGACGGAGTAGAGGGTCTCGTCCATGGTCATGCACTGGGAGTCCCAGTCGTGGCCGAAGCGGATGACGACGATGCGGTCCTCCTCAGACTTGATGGCCTCGTCGACGTGCCAGCCAGAGGGCAGGTGGGGGAGAAAGTAGGACATGGGTGAAACGATGAAGCGGTGAAACCTGCACGTGCTCGAAACCTGTTTAATATGCTCGATCGTGTTTCAGGTGCGAAATGAAGTCGGGCCAATCTTCATGAAGGGTCGTCTCGGTTGCGTCGTGTAGCAACTTGGAAAAAAGAAAAGAAAACTTTAATCAAATAGGCTCCTCGTTCGCTCACTTCCCCAGGTCCCCCTCCGTGATGTTCTGCTGAAACACACGCTCGTCCGTTCATTATTTGTTTATTCATCTCGCTACTCCGACCGCTAATATCTCCTCAAAGTGCCCCCCACTGCCCCCTCCAGAGCCCCCCACATGGCCGCCGAACGCCCCTCGTCCAGCTCCGAATCCTCCCAGAGTGGAGTCGCAGATAATGACACCGAGCTTGACCGCTCTGCCCCGCAGGCCGCTGCCCCTCCAAAAAAGAAGCGCACCCGTACGCTTACGACCCCTCACCAATCCGCCGTCCTGCATGCTCTCCTGGCAAAAGTGCGTCCTTTGCTTTACTCTTTCGTTCCCCGGACTCATCCACATCTTCCTTCCCAGTCTCGATTCCCCACCACTGCTATGCGAGAAGAAGTCGGCCGTCAAATAGGCTTGAGCGCTCGTAAAGTACAGGCGGGTCTAGATCCTTTGATCCCAACGTTAATATACTCACGTCTCTTCAGATCTGGTTTCAAGTGTGTCCATACCCCGTTTTCTCTCTCCCGTGCTAACTTCCATCTAGAATCAGCGTCAAAAGGCAAGACGCCCCCAAGCTGATTCTACTCCCTTGTCGCGCCCGCCTCAGTTTGGTCCCTTCCCCATCATAACCACCGCTATGCCTTCTTCTCCATATCCCTCCCCCTCCACCAGTGGCCCTTCTGAAGTGTCCTATTCAGCCCCCAGCAGCGCCAAATCCACCCATGATTCCGTAGCATCCCTGGATTCCACCCCTGCATTGTCGGGACCGGGCATACCTAACTGGTCCTATTTCCCTTCCACCGAAGAACGGGACCCTTCGCGACGACCGCCTACGAGTCCCACATCCGGATCGGGAAGCTCTCAACATCCGCAGTTGTCTCAAGATATTTCCGCTCGTGATTCTCGTGGCAATACACGCGGACTTGCGCCACCACCCGCCCAATCGACACACGGCGAGGCCTCGCCCCATTTTTCCGGCGTGCTTCCTCCCATCACCCTCAGTGCCCTGGAAGCACGCAGTAGCACTGAATCTTACGTCTCGGCAACGTCCTCTACCCCACCACAACCCCCTTCGCGCACTTTTGTCAATATCTTTCACTATCCTACTTCCCCCCGTTCTGCCGCCGAGCAAGGCAGTCCTGTACGTCCGAATATCCCGCCCCCGTTTGTGCTGCAACCCCAGCCACAATGGGATCCTCAGACGTTTGTGCCTTACACTCGTCCCGCATTTTCTTCTTGGTTACAACCCTCGTCGTCAGCAAGGACAGCCATCGGAGGTCATGACCGCGTAACGCACACCACGTCTTCCGACGTATCTCGTCACCGACACTTTTATTCGTCTCCAGGCGAACCACACCTACACTCTCATCACATAATCCAACCACCGCCTTCTCGAAGCCGACAGTTCTCAATATCCGCACCTTTTTCGCATGCTTCTGTATCAAGAGAACGTCACGCGAGATCGGACAACGGAGAAGACTGATTGCGCGCAATTCATCATGCCGTTATCCATGACACGTGTGGTTCTGCCTTTTACTTTTTCCTATGCCGATTCCATCATCAAGCCCGCGCGATTGGCGCTCGTTACGCACTCCCCCACGAAGACACCTCACGATGTTCTCTTGACCCTGTTTTATTTTCCCTCCTCGCGGCTAGTCGCTCTGCGCCCTTTTGTATGTATTCTTTCCTTCTTCGCCACACCCCCATTTATGTTTTCGTGTTTGCCTCTCACAAAGACGCTCGAGCTCACATCATACATTTAATTGCCACTCATTCCCGCCATCGCTTTCGCTTCGTCCACTGTGTCTTGTGCATCAAAAGCAAAAGATGAACCCGCCGTTTTCCTTTCATTAACTCGACTAATTTACCATACACACCGCTGATATATAATACCCCCCCAGATGCATTTTCAAAGACGTACACGCACACTTATAATCACCATCCACCCTTTTCGCTTACGTTATGGAACCTACATACCTAATCCCTTGATATCAATCTGACCCCATTTTCTTTTTCATCCGTTTGGGCAAACATATTTTCCCAACCCGGTCTCTTTTTAATTTCCTGGATGGGCGGTCGGTAAGACAGACCCGACGGATCATTGCATCAAGGGGTCCTCGACTCCGTTGTTTTCTCTCTATCTCCCGGACGTTTGTAGCCCTTTGTTCATAGCACCCTATGCATAGTAATAGATGTTTAGTAGATACATTTTACATGCTCGTGTAGGCATGCAGCGCGAGATCCGATCCGCGGCGTTCAAATCTATTGCCTGCTTCAAGCGCGTTCTCCGAGCGTTGGATCCTTGTCGCCGTGCTCAGGCGCGACACCTGAGAATCCTGGATGACATGGCGACGTGGGCGCCATGGACGACGCGACCGACCTTTTGGCGAACACGGCCATCCATGCACTGAATTGCGACGCGGGCTAGAGCGCGCCGACATACGCGCACTTGTCACGGTCGTGGACGTTGACCGGACGCGCAGTGCGAGACGAGCACCGACCCCCCAGCCGTGTGGCGTCGACGCGGCGGTATGGAACGTCACAAACGTGGGGCCAACACGACGCGCCAGATCGGACCGTTGGCAGCGCGTCAGAGACGCACAAACCCAGTCAGGTCGCTTCCTCTGCAGAGCACGCCATAATCGCGGGACCACCAGGCCGAGCGGGAATGGACGGCGTGTCAGTCGTTGCGGAAGGCCGACGCCAACATGCGCAGGGTTTGACATGATCAGCCTCTTTCCTGGCGTCCGTTCAGCAATTCGAAGACGCCGGATATGTTGTGCTACGTGGTACGTTGTCTCTGAATGGATGGACTCGTGGAATCTATTCCTGGTGTGAAGAACGTGATGTGCACGTATAATATCCCCGGCTCATCCTCCGGTACGTGTAGAAGCCCGCCTTGGTCTCCACACCCACAGGAGTGGATTCTGTGGACAGCATAGATTCCACATACTCCTACCTTGGCGGGAGGAAGCTCAAGTAAGTCTCACAAAGACCACATCATCTTACAGGGGATCACGGTCGTCCGGATTTGAGTGTGCAAAGCCTAGCTTCCGAATCTGCGTTACTGGGTGGAGGCAAGGTTGGCATGAGGCAGCAATCGCCGCACAAGGGCCCTGAGATTGATCCGTGGCGTCCAACCAAAGATCAAAATTGATAGAGCACGATCGACACGTTGTAGAGCGGACTCTGGATCAGCTCGAAAAGTACATATGGATAATGGAAAGCTGATATATGCGGTTCGCATCTGTGCACGAATCTCGGACATGGGATTGATCAAAATTCGAACAGCAGCTGGAAAAGGGCCAACTCCGAAGAGTACTACGAGAATGCTTGAGCGGACTTGATCCAATGAAAATATAAATTTCCCATTCTCACTAAGCAAAATGTGTACGATAGATCCAGGAAGCACCATGTTCCGACTCGCCTCCAGCATCATGACTTGGTCGCAGACGCGGCGCTCTTTTTCTGTTCTTTCAGCTTTTCAATGCGCTATGACCATCATCGTTAGTCATGCGGACAGACCCGGAGAAAGACACGCACGAGACGGCGCTCCTCTTTTCGTCTTGCCATTTCGTTCGCCTTTTCTTCCTTGGACATACCCACAGTCGACTTCGAGGTTGGTTCCGAATCGACTGGGAAAGGCGGTGGCGACGATATGGGGGTAGAGCGCGAGCTAGAGGCTGGAGAAATAGTAGTTGGTTTAGTATATAGGCCGCTCGACTTTCGGGCTTGGGTATGGATTTGAGGTTGAGGTGTCAGTGCACGCGAAGGCGGTCGAGGCGAGCCCCACGAGATCGATGTGGTCGTGGGTAGTGGGCTTGCCAGCATACTCATAGCGCCCCACTCATCATAACCTAGACGAGAAGGGTATCCATACGATGAAGCAGGATATTGTAGATTGACACACCTTTTGGGGAACTTGGCCGTGAAGCACCAAATCCAAGGTCGGCGGCTGAGAACTTTGACATCGAGGAGGCGGGCGCGCTCTCAAACGCACCTGAAAAAAAGTATATAAATGAACAGAATCGTTCGAAAAGACGCAGTCGCTTACTCCAGTCACCCTCGTCAGCATTCACGTCCATCAAATCATTAGCACCCCAGACGTTTACTCCTTCCTCAACAGCAACTTGTTCTGCGAGCCGTGCTGCAACTGATTTTGCGTTAGCTTTGTTTCCTCCAAGCTGAAGTCCTTTCGGTTGTGCGAAAGTGCTCGCAGGCTTCGGACGTGGCTGGATGTCAGCATTGGTAAGGGCAGTACCATTATCGATGAGTTGCGTCGAGATGAGCACGTTGGGGTTGTTGGTAATAGTGCTCTGCAAGTCACTCGGAGCCAACTGCGAAATGAATGCTATAGGATAGATGGATGATATAATGACATACCTTTCTCCCAAGAGAAGACATGGCCCACCCAGCAAGTGTCCCAGCAGCTTCTGTGGCCGAGTTGACGAGATTTACTTGAGTCAAACCTCCTGGAATAGATAATGGTGCGTTTGCACCATCACCCTCAACCAATGCAGTTTCAGGCTGCGCAATGAGAAGCGTGGTGAAATGTGAGATATGAATCTCACCATAGACGCTGCGTGCGTTTCCAAACGTTTTATGAACAGTTCCGTCGCTTTGAAAGCTTGATCCCGCACAATCCTGGTCAACGGTCAAGGCCACACCACTTTCGCAACCCATAATCCTCACTTTTCTTTATCGAGCGTAGCCCCTACAACGTTCGGAATCACTTTGGCAGCTACGTCTTCAATGTTGAAACATTCGCTAGTCGCCGCAAACGCCATCAGCCCCGCTACCCGTGCATGCAGAAAAGGATCTTTGAGTGCTTTTGAAAACGCAGGAACGAGGACTTTTTGCTTGGTATTGTAACCCAAGGTGGGCCCCAGACGGCCAATGAGCACGCAGGTATTAGTTCTTATAGATGCCTCGGTGTCACTTTGGAGGCGTGCGAGATGGCGTAAAAGTTCATTGTTGAGAATACGGTCGCTGAGCTGTATAGGTCGGGTTTATTGAAATTGAGTCATCTGATTTTAAGTTTGAAACACACCTTTGGCGAAAGAAGATCAATTGAACGTACCGTCGCTTCACGAATGACAGGGACTGTATCCGTGAAGCCGGATTGCTAGAGTGTCCTGATCAGCACGTTATAACAAACTGAAAATCATCATACGTACCAGATTAGGCCAGATTTTATCTACAACAGCTTTCTTGTCGAGTTTGTCTGCGTATTCGGCGAGATTATCAAGAAGTGCCATTCGCGCGCCTCGATCAGGGCTTGCAAAGAGTTTAATAAGCGGGCCAAGGATTACATTCATGTATTCTTCCGGCGAAACATTCTTTCCGAACTGTAAAACTAAAGGAACGATTGTAGTAGCGGATGCACCTCCGTACTCGAGCGCAGTCACAAGGGAGGGGAGGATGCGAAAAGAGGCAAACTCGGGAGGAAACGAAGAGGCGGATTCTTTTAGTGTGCTATATTAGCAGCTGGTGAACAAGCTTGATGCGAGACACACGTATTGTCTACTTACCGAAGAAGCGTGGCTTTCTCCGCTTCGTTACCCAAGCTGAAGTTGTCGAGGCCTGCGCATACTTTCACTAATCGATTTCCACAAAAGAATCCAGAGCTTTCTCCGGCCGTTTCTGCCATGCCGGTGTACAAAAATGTTTTTGGCGTCATGCGACCCTTTGCATTCGGGTTGAGCAGCTTCTTGAAGGACGGAAACACAGCAGGGGGGATAGAGCCGCGTGACGAAGGCTGGGGAGGCGGGTGCGGTGGCTCTGCAGTCTCCAGTGGGGGATGGGTGGGGTTGAAAACAGAATGCAGAAGCAAGCCAAGAGCGTAGCTGTCTGCAGCAGATATAGGACCACTGTACGCATGATCAGCGGAGCCAGCACTTTAGTAGAAAACCATCCTACTCCTTCAATGTGGACCAGCCACCTTTTTTGACCTCTGGGGGTGCGTGGCTCATGGAGCCTGGTATTAGGCCACCCATTGTCTGGATCACATTAACTATCAGCGTGATCGGGCCAACACACAGGCTTACGTAGAGAACTGCATTGTCGTCTTTCGGGTTACTCAACACCTCGAAACCACCTAATTTCCATTCTCCAGAGGGTGAGATGAAGATGGCGTTCGGTCTTATGCTACCGTGGGTCGATGCGACGGAGTCGTTGATGAACGCGAGGGCAACCTGAAAACTCAGTTTTCACCGCAGAGTAGTACAAAGTTCAGAGACGACGTACGGAAATACGATGCAAACCCCAAAGCAACCAGTCGTGTCGCTCTTGCTGACTCTTCGAGGCCCAAGCCTGTAGCGTAGCTGATAGTGGTCGGACACGTTCCGTCATAATGAGAATTGCGCTTTCCGATTCGACAACGTCCATGAACTTGAGCACGTCGGGATGCCGAATAGTACGCAGCTTGCGCAATGCATTCCTAGCAAGTGGAACGGTCGACTTGTTGGACGGGTGCGTGAAATCGTATTCAAAGACCGAGACCGGACTTTGGTCGTCCTATACGCTCGTGAGGTCAGTTGGCAATGAAGATAGAGCGACAATACGCGTTTGGTGGCATCGTAGAGAACCCAGAATGTTTCGCAAGAGGCAACTTTTGGTCCGAGAGTGAATGGCAAATTGATGCCAGACTTTTGGACGAGCGTTGAGACAGCTGCAGATCCAAGATGGCGCAAATAATCCATCGGCGTCAAGTGCTGAGTAGTATTCCGGAAACGGAACGAGACTGTTACAGAACCATGTACATACAAACAAGAGATATGTTTTATTCAGAACCTCCCTACGGTTTCTTCTAAGTGTTCGTCCACGAGACGTTGTGGAACAACACATTGTCGTCATGGACGACTCCAGCTTCATTGGCTAGATCGATGCATGATCAAATTCTGTACAACCAGAAGTAAACGAGCACCTACGGAAGTACTGTCGATACAAACAGCGCGTGTCAGCAACCAGTTCTATACACTGAAGGAACCATTGACGCACAAACGCAGTAAACTGCTTGGAGTGGTGTCCTTCGTAAAACACAACATAGTCGTGGTACCATCTAGCCGAGTTGGATTTATTGATCGTTTCAATGTCCTTGATCGTCAGTCGTCCCGTGGCTGCCAACGCGTTAGTCCAAAGGGCCCACGCATGGATGTCATACACACTGTTGATGGCGGTACCGTAGAGCGAGTCGCCCGGCTTGCAATCGAACTCGGCCTTTTTGCCTAGGGTGGTGCTTGTAATGCTAATTTGCGGCGAGTCTGCGGCCTTGGCGGCGCTCGCCACGCCAGTGACATAGTCTACCTTCTTCCACTCGCCCTCGTGGCGTTGCTTCAGCAGCTCAGAAGCACCGGACGCATTGTGCTTGGGAGTGGACAGTTCCAGAAAACGATAAAGAAAGAGACATCTAAAACGGACTCACGGGATCTCTCCCAACGAACTACGCAACATGTCAGACCGCACCGGTGAATAAGAATGAAGTGCCTACCTCTCCCAGCAACTCATCCTGCGAACCCGGCACAAAGAACTTGATGTACACATACAGAATACCTGAATCCTGGACCTGGTCTGCGTAGAAATAGGCCTTGATCGCGCCTTCCTGTGGTAAAATACCGCCAACCACACCCTCTTTATAATAGAATGTACCCTTGATTTCTTGAAGCGACGGCGCACATCAGCTGCGCTCTACAAGTGGCTCGAATAGATCAAAAGTACAAGGACGCACCAGATCCAATCCAGAAACCGTCAGAGAACTCGTACCCCAGGTCAGGGAGCTCGAAACGGAAGGAGGGCTTGAGGTGAGGGGAATCGAAGAACAGAGCCTCGGCTTCCGTGCGGAGTGGATACGTTTCCGCGAGTTTTTTGTCCAGCGCGCTATCCGACATGACTGCAGACTTGGGTGGGTTCGATAAACTTACCTGCGGAGTCTTATAACCCCTGGAACCGAAACCGAACCGAGACTCACCCCACAATTTGATAAGTTATGACCGCATCGATTGCGATTGTCCGGATAAGTCTCCAGACCCTGTCCGAAATCGGGTTAATGGAGGCGTCTTGTGGTCGACATGAGTTGATTATCCGGCAATCGCCATGGCACGAGGCAGACTGATCCTAGAAGAGTCGATTGTTCATCTCTGAATTGTGATTGACCGTAGACTGGGGAAGTTATGTGCTCTACGCATCCTCACCTGACTGGACGCCCGTGCTCTAGCCGGCTTTAGGCCACTTGTGAAGGGAAATGCTATCAGCAACTCAACGCTTTCAACTTCCGACTCATATCCTCTTTTTCTCGAGAACCAGTTGCATCACGCCTTGTCTCGCTCCTTTCTCTCCTTTCCAGCGATGCCTGGTTCGCCTCATTTGGCGGCCGCTACCGTTTCAAGACGTACTCAAAGGTTCACGATCATAGTGAACTCAGGCGAGGCCATCCTACAGCGACGCACTTTTCGTCGACGCTGCCCTGCCAGGTCACAACGAAAATCGGAACTTGGTACAGTTAGAGCGGTCTGTCACACACATGATGAGGCCCCTCAACTATCGTACAGTACAACATTTCTGTCGAGATGTCCTATCGCGTGGTGGAAATGTGCCCTTATCGTAATAGAGATTACTTTTTGCAGGACGTCTATTGGCCACAAGCAATGTACGTCCGTACGGACAGGCACGCACTGGAGTCGACAGAGAAGCCGCCCCTGAACTCACAGCTCGTTTCAGTGGCCAGGAGGCCGAAGGACGACGTGCTTCGGAGATTTGGGAAAATAGGACTGCGGTTGAATATGTTGACTATGTGGGACTCGGAGGAAATGTTCAATCAACCAGATTGAACCTGTGGATTATGTAGTAAGTGGAGCATTGTACTCGCTCTGCCGGAACTCTCTTACCTTCGACGAATTATGACCATAATGCAACGCTCACATCAAGATTGCGGCGTTAATTGACCTGCTAGGTAAATCTAGCCAATCACCAAGAAGTGAGCAGCCCTTGCGTGCTGAGAGTCAGAACAATGAATTAATTGAGATCACAAAATGCGCCAAAGAAACAGTTCAGTTTGATCAGAGGCCCTGTAGTCGCAACTTGTACTACGCCGTCGTATTGAAATATCTTGCGAAACAAGCAGAAATAGAAACACGAGCGGCTGTTCTACCATCTAACCGTCCTCCCGTGCAGTTAAAGTTCAACCCATTGGCTCACCAACCAAGAAGACGCGGCGATCACGCCACAGGTATTCCTGTGGTTCTCGACGCGGGCCGTCTGCGAGGGCGAACGTGACTCGATTAGGTTGCTCAGTTCTCGTGTTGTCGCTGGGTATCTAACATCAGCGGGATCTCGGTGCCTTTCTTCCAAGCACCTAGGCTGGGCCGTGGGTAAGCCTAGAAAGAAGGGTCGGGGGCTGATCTGTCGCGCCCCGTTCGTCCATTTTCTCTTTGTTTGGCTGGATGCCCATGTTGACCGAGATGCGCTTGCACCCCCGCCAATAACGTACGGTGACGAGGATGGACATCTAATCCAGCCGAACGCTTATGTGACGCCATCGTATTCGCGGAAGAACCTAGATCGTTGTCGTCACCAGTCCCTACTAGGGGTTCATCCATAATACCTGTCATGCTCGCTTCGCCGACAGTCGCCACATCACCGCCTTTGGGCACGTTCATTTTTTCAGCTGTCAGAGGAACGATTTGGTCCATACATGCTGTCACCGCGGTATTTCCATTTTGGTTGTCTCGGACTTGATGCTGGACAGACGAGCCTGATGATGCTGGAACGGTTATCTCACGCGTTTCCGATCGAGGGTTGCGTAAAGTGTCCTGAGCGCTGCTTAAAGAGTTGGACCTCCCATGCTCTTGGCGAGGTGGAATACCCCCTGGCCTGTGATTGCGCCTTCTGTCCTCATAGCGCATCCCCGCAAACTGTTCTCGACCATGCCTTTCGACATTGTCTCGATGAGGTATCGGAGATACACGTCGCAAACGAGACCGAGAACGTGGTCGACGAGATGGTGAGGACTCAGCATTCCAGCGGTTCCCTCTCTCCAATTCTTGTGGTAGAGAAATTTCCGGAGGGGCATCATACTGAGCCAACCAGGATATCAACCGACCATGGACAACAAATAGCAAGGAAAAGCAATTTATACCTGGGCTGTTTGGTCATACGTGTTGAGATCACGGTATGGGCTTCGAAGATAACTGTAAATCTCTAAAACAGGTCACATCAGGTAGCTGTCAGAACTTGAGGTAGACATACCGTGCGCAAAGTGTTCAGCGTTGGCATGCCTTGCGCCTGGTGTGTAGGGACTGTCCAGGTCCAGAAACTCGGATAGCAATTTTACGGCAGATTCAGAACGGACATCAATCGATTTCATCAGCGATATCGTGTAGGTTGTGAGAAACTATCGGATAGAGACCCAATTAGCACTAGCCGTGAACGATGGTCTAGTGGCGTAGAATGGAAGCTTACCTCTACGTCTAGACTGGGCCATACGCGCAGTTCACGGCGTAGAAATATCGTCATGCGACTGATGAGATCCGGGGAAGCAGCAAACTGAGCCGGCGTGGGGAAAGGCCGGTAGCGGGTATACGGATTTGAAGCAACATGCTGCAGACGCGGGAATTACAATAAACGACTCACACGAGTCAGGATGGGCGAGATACGGAACCTTTGCATACAGATGATGTTGGTATATCCACCGACGCCTTGCAATGGCCCTCTCAAGTTGGTCTGCTTCTTCGCGTTGTTGTCGCTGCCTGCGACCCCATTGGCGCTCTCTCCGCGTGTGTCGGAGTGCGTTCGCGCGAGACTCGCCTGTCAGTGGTGGAGAAGACGACCGTAACGGGGGGAGATAGTGCTTCTGGTAGTCATACTGTGAACGGATGTGATGGATGAGGTATGCATCGTCAAACGACCTTGCACAGAGCGGACACTTGCGGGATTGCTCTGTAGAAAGGATTAAAAGGTGCCCTGTGCGACATGACCACGACGTACCCGACCACAGGAGAATGCACTCGAAACAAAACTCGTGTGCGCACACGGATATGATTGTTTTATCGAGGAACGGCTGCAGACAGATGGTGCACTGTTCTTCGTGTTGAACTTCATCGTCCCCATCGCCATCGCCAAGCTCTGTCTCCTTGGCTCCGTGTCCAGGTTCTGGGCTCAGGTCGAGCCTGACTCGTTTTGGCGGTGGCGACGTGCTCATTCCAAGAGAGTAGAGTAAAAAGATCACGTGGGTCCGACCAGACAGTCATGGCAGAACCGTCCCAACTTGCCCCCCCACCGCAGTCGTCCTCGCTGCCACCTGGCGCGGTCGAATTTGCACACCGCATGTTCGACGCAGCGCGCTCGGGCGACACGTCGTTGCTCCTCCCAGCCATTGACGCTGGCCTCCCTGTCAACCTCACCAATGCCCAGGGTGCGTTCCCACACGACGTCTGGACGGTCGACACCCATGCACCCGCAGGAAACACCCTCCTTATGCTTGCGGCCTATAACGGTCATACGGACCTTACCAAAGCCCTACTAGATCGCAGGGCTGATCCGGACCGCATCAACGACCGTGGTCAGTCCATTCTTGCAGGCGCCGTTTTCAAGGCGCACGAGGCGATCGTACGCGCACTCATCGCTGCGGGCGCCGATCCGCGTCTCGGGACACCGACAGCCATTGAGAGCGCGCACGTGTTCGGACGCAAAGACCTGTTAGAAGTTTTGGGTGCCAAAGAGGGTGATATCGACGAACATGTGCCGACCCCACCCAGTGCTTTCCATGGACCTCGGTCATCTTAGCTTCTCATAATGAGATCTACCAACTTGAACTAGATCATGATATTATACAGCACCCATTTCCTTTCCAAGTACCCCCAAACATGCCTTTGCCAACCCTCTCGCATCCACCTCAACCACCTTTCCGTTCTCTCCCGTTGGGGCGCCGATGCGACCCTGGGCACCAGTCTCAGGGCCCTTGAACACTAGCGCAGCAGGTGTCTTTCGAGGTATCGACACAATCTCACACAATATCGGATAGAAATGGAACAAATGTGCGACAGACGACCGTCGCACAACGTCTGCAATGAGCGCAGAAGGTGCAAGGCTAGGATCGACAGCTACCAATGAAAGCGTCACCCTTTTTCTGGGGAAACGGAAGAAAAGACAAAGACAAACCAGGTGGAGATATGCTGTTGGCCGACGGCGCATCCGAAAACGCAGCCCAGAGCGTTCCAGGCCACAACCGTAACTCCAACAGCTTGCGTAGCACGTACAATAATTCATCCTCGCGAACCCTAATCGCGGTGTACGATCAGCCAAGCTATGCAACGGACCTATTCAGCCAATCACCTTGGAAAGGGCAACCCGCCTCGAAGAGCCTCGTCTGCAATATATCCCACCATGACTGTCTTGCATCGATTCAAAAAGGACGGCAAACACAATGCAGCAACTCGTCTCCGTGACGCCTCTTGGTCTGCACCAGGATCGATCATTAGTGGCGTGATAAGCAGATAGTACACACCTTGTGCCATGTCAGAACAAATCAAGAATAGCAGATCGAAACACCAGTACGAAAATCGCTCTCTCGGGACGACCTCGCCAGTCGCCGTGCTCCCCAGGCTCTCAAAGTCCAAATTTTCAAACTCCTCTCGCGAGTTGGGCGATCCGCGCATGTTATTCCACTCTGTTGGGGAGCCCGAGCGTGAGGCATGCCCCTTGTACAATTGACTGCCCTGATGAAGGATCTTGGCTAATTGACCAACAAGGTAGTCTGGTATGCGTGAACCGCCCAGGCGAGAAACGATATCAATCTCGAGGGAGCTGATCAACGCAAGGTCGAAATTTTCTTCTGCTTCCTGCTCCTCCAAACTGAATGTTTCAGCCAAAGAGCTAGAAAATCCTACTCAGGGAACAAAAATGGTATTGCTCGAGATGCCCACGTACCAGTCCGCAAGGATAGCACCCCGGAAACCCTCAATGATCTGCCTCCAAATCGCTTCCACTCTCGTATCCGATATTGCTTATGAGCAAACACGAATAAGCCATTATCAATATCGTGTCAGACAAACGTACCTTGTCCCAATCTCGATAATGCAGCCACACATTCAGTTACGATCCGCAAGAAACACGTCGTTGCCGTCTTCCAAAGCGGCGCATCTTTCCCATACTTGGACGGCGTCGGGCATTCATACTTGAGCTTGATCGGAATCCCGTAAGCCTAGCACATACAAAGAGAACCACAGATAGTGGCAATGCGTCGTAATGAATGAATGATCGTGCGGCGTGCGTTGGTAGGATAACTTACCGAAAGAATGGCCTCGAGTGTCCCGTCCTCGTATATATCGACATGATCCTTGAATCGCATGTACAAGTCGACGAGTGTTGGCATCGTCTTTTTCGTTAGTCCAATATATGTGACCTGCTTCCGTACGGACATCGACGCAGACCCAACAGGCGACCCAGGAGCGGATGCGCGTATCGGTTGCACATCGAATCCCGCAAGAAAAGCGAGAGAAGTGAATTCAGAAAGGTCTCGCAGTATCAACGAAGGCACGCCCGATTCTTCAAGGTCAATGGCTTGGACAATGTCAATGACAGACGCCTGTAAGAGTGGCCCCATGAGTAGTAGTAATGCACTAGTCCATTCTCTCGCTCACCTGCACCGGCATCAGAGTGTCCACATCCGGTCTGTAATCCGGAGAGTTGGGATACGTGAGGACACCTATGATCCCATGTCAATAATGGTAAACGCAGAAACAGCCCAGGTACCCTTTAGAATCTCCATGAGACGCGTCACACGCGCCAACGGCCATTCCGTATCCATTTGTTGCCGACTAACGCGTCGGATCGTTTGAACGACGTCAAGATACGCTACCAAGCTCTCCTGCGTGAACGCGCGCGAACCGGGATCGCTGGCAAGCCGAGGTGACAAAAGCGCCGTATCACCTTGCAATACCGCACGCCCGATATTGTCCCAGGCTTGCCATGCACACTCCAATGCATCTGCAACACGAGGCTGTGTTTCTTTGTTCGTCGCCTCAGACAGCGATCCGATCGCCTTGTCGAGACATTGTAACGCAGGCGTACTAAGCGGCCGCCGGTCTAAAAGCACCGTATCCCGAGTGTGTGCGACAAACACTTTCCAGGCGTCCGGGAAGGTCGAGAGGTGCATAATCTTGGGCACGAGAAACTCCTTGATGATCGATCCTACCGATTGCAGTGCCAGACTTTTTGATTCGTCCCAAGCCTGATCAGGCGTTGACCCCGGAGGATGCGCCGAGGGCGGACCAGTACTCTCGGAAGGAACTCGTCGTGTCTCTACGGAGATCGCGTCCAACAACGGAAACGTGATCTTCCACATACAATCGTTCCACGTGTTTAGACTGAGCGTTGCGCCGTAGAGTTGCATGGCGCGGAACAACGTCTGAATGGCGCCAACGCGAAGCTCGGGCCGGGCATCGGTACACAAACCAAGAACTTCGAGGAGAAGAAACATCCAAAGTGCACTGTACTCGGGCTCTTCTTCCGCCTCCTTACGTTTGGACTGTATAGAGTCAGAAACGCTCCATAGTAAGCTCTCGGCAGCAGTGAGTGCAATGTTGGTGTCCGCCTGACGACCAAACTGGCCGAGGGTGCTGATACACAACCGAAGGTCCTCCGGCGAAAGCGACGATACCGAGTCGCACACCAGCTTGAGGGACTGAAAAGCAATCTTGACGAGGGCCGTATACCCGCGTTCGTTGTTGTACCCCAGGGAAAGCAGCTTGGGGCGGGGATCTTGCAATGACAGTGTGCTCACCGAGTCGCTGGACATGCTGCGCGTCAAGACGGGCGGTTTGCAGACGCTACCAAGCATTTCGAATATAGTGCCCCACCCACCGACGAGTGTGTGTCCGGACGCCTGGAGTATTTGGTGCAGGGCTTCCAGCCCCATACGACGTAGCTCAACATTCGTGCTCGTGCCAGTAGCGCCAGCGTCTGATGTCGGCACAATCTGCTTGGAAAGAACATCCAGCACGCGACCCTGAGCCTGTGCTTGAAGATCTCCAGTGCTCGACAGATTACGCGGAACGGTGACCAATATCTCGTCGAGAACGCGCGCGGCTTGGACACGAATAGCTTGTGGTGCATATGGGAGACTGATAATGGACAATAAATGCTTGGTGGTCGTGTTCCAGGCAATTTCGGGAGCTCTGTAAATGAGTCGATGGATGTTGAGCATTGCGACCGTACCCAGCCTTTCCACTCCAAAGTCACCAGAGCGCTGTAAAACGAAACGTCATAAGCTCGTTACCCCTCCAACTACTTCAAGCCAGACTCACCAAAGTCTTCGGGAGATGAATGCCGCTAACACGTCTCCGATGGAGCAGATTGTTCCGAGGGGAAAGAGTAGAAGAAGCAATAGAAGCACGGTCGTCTCCACTCTCCACTTCACCGAACGTCTCCGTCACATCCGATTGCATCCCAATCATCTCGGAGCTCAATTTACACAATGCGTTCACGAATTCTCGGAATGCCGAATCTTCTAGATTCTTTGAGGCTTCAAACAGACGTTGTATGGCCATCTGGACGTTGTCGGGGTCAACGTCTGCCAAAAGTGGGTGGCGCGTAGGCGGTGGCGGGTGTGACGATTTGCCCCCTTCAGATGGCCCGCCCGTCCCAGAAACCGACCGGCTTGACGTACTAGGAACACCGATGAATGTGCTCCCTCTTCTCGAGGGAGCCTGGGAGCCCTTCATCGTGAGGACGTAGTCGGCATTTTGAAGTGCTTCCATAACACTATACCAGCTCTCTCCGAGACTGCCCGCGAGAAAAAGGGCACTTGATACCAGCACTTTTAAACAAACGAGATTCCGCTCCGATAATCCCGGGGGTTGCGTAGGAGCAGTTAGTCCCAAGTTTTCCGTCAGCGATGTCCCCGAACGAGGCGTCGGTGGTTCGATATATGACTCTAGGCTTGCGACAACACGGGACGGGATGGCAAACTTGGCGAGGCTCGTAAGAAATGCGTCTCTGGGTGTCGTCAGTGCGAGCATTCCCGCGACATTTGTCATGGCTTGGTAGCTTGTGAGCACATCCACGAAAAGTTCGTCGGAAAGGTTGGTCGAAATGATGAACGACAAGGCTGCCAACAGCGCCGGCCAGCCGTTATCCACCATCGAGCGTACGATGGAAAGATGTTGCGTGGCTCCTTCATCCGGAGGTAGAGATGCTAGATCGAGAGATGGCGGTGCGCGGATAATAGGATCTCCGGCGGTGCGTGGGCGTTGTACCACAATGGAAGTGTAAAGGGGCCCAGTGAAAGAAGAAAAACCTTCGCACAATGAAATGATACACTGCACGCCAAGGAGATAGACATAAGATTCTGGTATGGGAGGCGAGTCCGCCTTGTCCAGTTGATCGATACTGAAGAAATGATCGTTGTTGGTTGGACTCGAGACAGCAATGGTACGCACCATTGCAATTTCATCCCCGAGGTTTGCGCATTCAAGCCAGCCCCAGCCCCCATCATCCCAACAACACCAGAGACAGTGGCACTTGCTGCAGTAGCAGCCGCGCTCGCTACCATCCCTGCAACTCCTCCCACATCGAGGCCGTAACTCGAACCACCGTCGGGATGCGAGAGTGCCCCAACGCCCATCATTTGAGAACTCACTCCAAGAAGGGCAGGTTTTTCGGTCACCAAACGTTTCAGCGAGCTGATCAAGGATGAAAACACTTTTGAACCCCCCTCCTCAGCATCATAGCGATCCCAGATATTACGAATCAACTCCGCGTCACTGCAAAGTCTACAAGCTCTTGTATCAGTAAAATGCACGGACGCGGGGACCAAACGAACACACCCCCGCATGACCTCCATGGCAAGAACGCGTGTCCAAATGGGGCGAGAGCCGGAATGGTCAATCGGGGAGGCGTCTGAATCATCGGATATCATTCTTATAAGCAGCATTAGGAACACTTCGGCTTCCGTCTTGAGCTCGAACGAAAACTGCTTCAAAAGCAAGAAAACTACGCGTGTGCATCGAAGGATGAGGGGAAAGACCGCTCTATCTGACAAAGACTTGAGCAACATGGGACAAAGATGATGCCTCAGAAGCAGTAAAAGTTGTTCATGCTGTAGCGTCGTCAGATAAGAGTCGAATTGAGGGCTGGGGATAAACATGCCTTGCGGAAAAGTTCGTAATAGTTCGTTAGAATACTCTCGATGAGCTCAAGGCCGAATGTCTTGTGTAGGTACTCGAGGTTAAGGAAATGCGGTTTTTCCGAGTTGGCGAGCAAACACAGGTCCTCAAAGACTGCGTATGCGTCTCTCGCAAACGGTCCCAGGGCTGCCGTAGTTCCATCAGGAAGTGTCACATCTTCCAGGAGCTCCGGATCGATGGAGTCACGTTTGTCCTCCTCCATTATCTTGTCAAAGACAAACATGACCAGTTGACGAAGGGTGGCAGCAGCAGTGGAGGACACGACCGTGATCCGAGAGTCTTGCAACTTGAAGCATAGAAGTAGTGCCTGTACTTACAACCGTTCATGGACTGTCACCTCTCTGACATCGAAGTATCAAACATACCTCACCCAGCAGTTCTCCATGAACCGAGGGAAAGTTTGTGATGAGCGAGAGGAGGGTTTGGAGAATACGCAGCTGGATATCAACACCCTGGCTCATGGCGTCACTCATCGTATTAATGATCATCGGCACTGCGGACTGCGGAACAGCTTTGAGTGCAATGAGTCGTTGAAGAGAACCGAGTGAGATCGCGACGACTTTGGCATTCTTGGTCGCGCATCCCATGAAAACCGGTCGCAGGAGATCATTAGACTGTGCGCTGTCTTTTATAGATGAGACAACAGAAACCGAGACAATGAACGACGAACCCACCAGATGCGAGTGAAGCCGTGGCCCGTTCCGGAGAAGACCTGAGGATTGCAAGCGACTTTTCCGCTGCCTGTGCGAGCAGGAGTAAGACTGTTGGTTGGGCACAACGGATGGGCCAACCTCGCGTATTTCAGGGTGCTTCCTCCTGGACTCGCTGGCCAGAGACTACAGCGCTACATGAGCGACATTCAGTCCGGACAAACGTGTCACTCCACCTGCAACTCTGTGACGAGGAATGCGAGCGAACTCATACTTCAATGCTCCTCGTCGTCTGGTTGTTGTTCAATCAAGACAAATCATGTTGACGTAATACTAAAATACACATATGCCACCTCGTCAAAGACCACGCGCTTCAAGACGACTCCTGAATATTCTTTGGAATCCGGGAACATGGTCAGAGTCCATGAGCGTGTAGTGCTGCCCAGGGACATCCGTGTACGTCGGCTCTCCACGGCTGAACTCTGCCCATGGTTTGAGCTGCTCGTTGAACCAATCTTCCTTGGATCCCCGAAGTGGAATGGCGTAGAACACATCAACGACAGCTGCGATGGGATACGAGAATGAACAACGACGTCCACGATCTAATGGCGAAAAACTTACACACTAAACCACTTGGGTTATATTCCTTGCCGCACTCAATAAGTGATCCCGCAATGTCAACCCAGTGGTTGAATTTCTCGGGTGTGAGCTGAAGCTCAACAAGACGCGCGGGAGGCGACCGTTTCCAGACGGAGTTCAACTGCTGCTCGCGAGATAAATGTCGTAACCACGGCGCAAGATCATTTGCGTCCTGCTTCGACACAAGACCGAGAAAGTATGACAAATTGAGCATGCCACTCGTCCAGTCAATCTCACGCATGCGATCGGCAATGCGCGGGGGAATGTTGATCAGACCAGTAAATTTAACTTCATCCCCCATGGCTTCGAGGCGCTTGGCGACCTCGAAAGCGACGACACCACCATACGAGTATCCAGCAATAGCGTAAGGGCCATGCGGCTGTGTGCGTTTGACGGCCGCAGCATACGAAGAAACCATCTCGTCCATAGATGCAAAAAATGGATGCCCTGGTTCGAAGCCTCGAGCACGGAATGCGTAGAAGGGCCGTTCGTTTTGGAAGTACTTTGCGAGGTTCACGAAGATTAGGACTTCACCGACACCGGGATGAACCATGAAGATGGGTGTTTTCTTGCCAGTAAGGTTGAGAGGAACAATAGGATCGTATTCTCCCACGTTAGCACTCTTGGCTTTAAATGCGTCAACATAGTTGGCTAGACTTGAAAGGACGGGGTGCTTAAGGATCTGAATGGTCGGGATATCGGGGATGCCAAAGGCAGACTCGCCCTCTCTTTTCAGACGAATGACATCAATGGATGTACCACCGAGCTCAAAGAAGTTGTCCGCAGCAGAGACATCCGCAACGACCAAATTGAAGATTTCAGCATAAATGCGTGCGATCGTCTTCTCGGTATCGCTCGTCGGAGCAACGAAGGCGGCACTGCGAGCCTTGTCGAGTAGCTCCTCGGCGTGAGCTATGTGCTTGTCGAATTCACCGTTCTTGAACCGGTCGACCAGGCGGGAGCGAGAAAGCTTTCCAAGGGTACTCTTCTCCATCTGATTGGGTGGGATAGGAATGATGTGCTGAGGAGGAAGCGAGATCATCTTGACAGAGGTGTCACGAAGCGCGCGGTTCGTAGTTGCCAACTTGGTACATGTATCTTCATCGTACAGGTCAAATGAAGGCGAATAGAAGATGATGATGCCTTCGGTCTGTTGTCCAGGGGCGCGGTAGGGTGTGGCGGCAAGAAAAGAGTGGGTAACACCCTCCACAGTCTGGAGGTGAGTCTCGAGTTCGGGAATTCCATACGAGACGCCATGAACGATGACAGTGTCTTTGATACGCCCACTGAGCCTCAAGGCACCATCTTGGATGATGCCGATGTCACCCGTGCGATACCAATCACCGTCGACAAATGAAGACTCAGTCGCTTGGATATTGTTATAGTACCGAGAAAACACCATCGGGCCGCGGATTTGAAGCTCCCCACTCATTCCGTCGCTGCAGACGGTGACACCATCTTCGGGATTGACAATACGCATTTCGCATCCCGGGTTTGGAGCGCCAAGTTCTAGAAACTCGAACTTGGGCTCAGAAACAGAGACATCGGTATGGTTGTGGATACATCCAGCACTGGAACAGAAATGTTAACTCAATAAACGTCTTCAGATGTATCAGGGCTTACCATGTCTCGGTCATACCGAAACCAGGAGAGATCACAAACGACAGCTTGGATGGGTTTGCGGTAAGGTTTTTGAGCGTAACAACGAAGGCTTTGGCAGTCTCTGAGACTACCGCCTCTCCACCACTGTTAATACGCACGAGAGAGGACAAGTCAAAGGTGCCGAAAAGATCTGTTCTCTTTGCTAGGTCCCGGACAAGTTTAGCAAGAAGGAAGTTGGGGGCAAATGTGACACTGATTTTCTTGGCTTCGATCAGACGGAGGAAGCGCAAAGTATCTGACAAAATGACGGAAGCGTGCACGTGGAGCTGAGAAGCACCGTGCAACAAGGGAGAAACGTGCATCTCGAGTGAACCGGCGACGTGGTCAAAACCAACCCCTGTCAACACAAATCGGCTAGGACCAAAGGTTTGAATTGATAAAGCTCACAGTTTAGAATATTGGACTTGGGGGTGAAGCCATAGGCGATGCCCTTTGAAGAGCAAGCAGCCAAAATGGTTTTGTGCGTGTGAACGACTACCTTTGAAAAACCGGTTGATCCCGAAGTCAAGAAGAAAATAGCATCGTCGTCAGGTTGAACTGTTCTTGCGACCCAGCCGGCTGGCACACTATATGCTTCAGCCGCAATTCTGAGCTCGGAGAGCAAGTGGATCTCTAAGCCTGGGGCGGACCCCACTTGGTCTGCACCAGCCTCGTTGGTGAGCCAAGTAACGGAGCGGGTGACATTAGTAACGTGAGCTAGATGTGCCTCTTTGTGTGCCTGCTGTGCACTCAGAGCGGGCTGCAAGCACGGAACGTATCCAGCGAGAAGACAAGCCCAGATTGCCACCATATTGTCCTCGTGTTCTGTAAGGTATACAAGGATAATGGATCCAGCAGGCTTGTTCAATTCTGAGAGGGCACGAGCGAGGTCGCGCACGTTTTGGTTAAACTGACTGAATATCTTTGTCTGGATGGATGAATCGTGGGCAGAGGAAGTGATAAAACTGAGCTCGCAGGATGGATAGTGCTCAGCTGCGTAAGACAGTACATCGATGAGAGTCGAAGGCGTGTGAGTGTAATGCAGCGCGGTGGACGCCTTCAGTTTAGAGACGTCTGGAATGACCTCAGCAACAGAGGTTGCAACTGGAGCCATGATGAGGCAAGAGAGGGACAAACTGCAGGCAACGGAAAGTAGATCCTGAGTCGCCTTTATAGGTTTGGACGCGACCTCGATGGCTCACCAGATCGATGCACCTTCATGAAAGGCAGGAAACTTTGGCCTAATGCGGCATTGCAGTAGCAGAACAAGGTTCCGAGCAGCGAGTTACGGCACTGACAGCGGTTGACAACCAACTCGAAGCTCGCGGCCCGAGGAGGAACCTGCGACCACCAACTGGAAATGGTAGAACGACCTCACAAGGTCTGACCGTTGTAGTAATCGTTCGAAACTGAGCCAGGGAGAAAAGGTGGAGACTATCTTCTTTGTTCACTACGGATTCGGCTAATCGGGGAATTTTGATAGAGGTGGTGTTTGGGGGGAATCATCGAACAACCTCGATTCGTACGAGCAGTAGATGCCAAGCATAGCTACAGTTTCAGTGCTAATGTTGACCATCCAAATTCCTGCTGAAAGTGCGTACCATAATCATAAAGCTTGCCGGTGTCTCATCTGTGTGACCCAATAACGACATTCATTTGAACATGGATGCCTCCTGAGAGCGCTGATCAATATTTCTCAGTGATAGGGCAGCAACCATCATGGCAGGACCATACCTAAAAGAGCTTGTAGCTCACTCACGTCGGCCGACTCACAACGGACTAGTACGGGTAACCATGCTGGGTAGATGATAAAATGATGCTGCCGTAGTAGATCTCCCCCAGTGTTGTCTCTTTGAAATCGAGCACTTTAGCCCGTTCTTCACTGCAAGATAACCATCACACTCAGGAGCCAACCAAATTAGGCAGTGCATGCTGAAACATTCCTATCTAATGAGTGTCACTAGTAAGTAGTGTAGAATACTCAGTAGTCAGGTAACTAAAGGAACTACGGTGCGATGTACCAAAGATTAGGTAATCGAACATACCATATATGGACATAAATTCCAACACTCCCCCTCAAGCTGTAGCTGGGAGGCGAAATGCTTGCTTCTTAGCAAATGAGAAAGATAAA
>JBBPUC010000235.1:0-31677 GCA_038094375.1 Tubosaeta aff. heterosetosa | reverse complement strand
GAAAATTATTGGAACGGATTGCGAGTAATATAACCCATTATAATCCATTCTGAAGCGAAAATTTGTCCGTTAGAATACGTTATATTCCTATATAACTCCTTGTAACGCTAAGCCCGCACCAGTGATGTCCTCGCCCGATCGAGATCTCATGGTCCCATGGGTATAAAATTAACAGTACTAACTGAAGCCAGTCCCCAAAACACAGTCAATTCCTCATGTTGCTTTGCCTCATCTGCTTTCTCAACAAGTTCTATCGTACTCATGTCAACCCCGGACATCAACACATCGTCACTTCTAGCATTGCAGCAGAACTAGAAGACTCTCACAGGTTTGCACTGAATGTGGTATGCGTCTTGTATTTATTGTTAGCGCCATTGCTGAGGGATTGGCTGAGTAGATCATGGTACTTCTCGCGTGAGCCTTCCTGTGGCATGTGTGCTGATGCAATTTTGATGGCCGCTGCCAACTCAGAGTCCTTACCTCCTCTGAATCTACTAGAGTGTTACAACCAGTGTCACTTCCACTCCTTATGTACACCATCAGCCTTCGTCTCGCCACTAATTCTTGTTTCCTCCATGTAAGAACCTGCCATCTCTGCCCGTCTTTTACGATTTAATATCCCCTTAGAACTATCCCACCTTGTCTAGGTTCTTACACCTCGTACCCCTCCTCAGTGCATCTTGTATGGCCGGTGTCGCGCTTGTTGTTAACCTGCGGTCCCCTAGCCTTGTGGCGGCTGGCATTGTGCTGGGCACCTTTCCACTGCTTTCTCTAGCGATTCACCATGAAAGTCGGTGCAATGCAGCATCTTCTGACAGGTTGCCTATCCAGATGCAGGATATCCGAGTGTCTGCCATGCTCAACATCAGTAATGCAACGGATGCAGGGGGCCCTGTGGTCACAAGTGCGAGAAACACAGCCTAGTTCATGAATATATGCCCATGTAAAATTATGACACCTCGCCAACTTCGATAGCTGCTTTTCCCATTATAACGAACAGTGGGACTCTTTAAAAAATGTTCTACGGCGACAGTGAGTGGATGCACCATATCACCGACTTTCCCAGTTTGTAAAGGTAAAAGCCGCTGGCTCGAAGGGCAGTGGACATTGGCGAGAAACTTGCTTTCCCATATCAGCGACAACAGCACTAGCTTGATCAAACGCAAGAGGACGCCCAATCAAATGTAGTCTGTATCCGGCATTGTACAAGTGCATGATGTCCTTATCATGCAGGCTGTGCAGGTCACAATCGGGGAGATCATTGGCCGTATCTGTGTAGCCATCTTTGAAGGAAGGCACCGGCAAGATCTCGATGTGATCTACTCATCTTTGAAAATAATTATATCTGTTTTCTTCCTAGCCATCGTCCAAGAAGGGTTTCACATATATCTGGCTTGGACTGAAGTACTGGCCTTTAGTTTATGGGGTTCACGTGTATGACAGCAGCTAAGTACTAGACAGTACTTGGATTCTCAGTAACTATCTTATGACCATCAAACCAAGCCAGTATTCACTTTTTCAATGCACGCACGAGATGGACGAGGCTTACACCACTTGTTGTGTGGCAAAGTAACTGGGTTGAGTGCGGTCTCGGATAGATCGATTTAGAATTCAGAGTCGTGTCTCTTTGGGAAGTCGTGCCAACTTGGTGGTTTGGGCCGTATCGCTTCGTGAACCAAGTTCGCCATGTTTTGCCTACCACCACTGAATGGTACCATCGGGAGTGTCGACAGGCATTTGACATTGTCCAATGACACGTGGAGCAGCTTGGCGCAGAGACTATATATACGACGGCCGGGCGTGGAACCAGCTTGATCGATGGCGACCCTCCCCCGCACGACAAAGCAAGGTCCAACGCCGCCTTCCACCCGATTCCCTGCATTTGACCACAGACCATGCTCCGATAGCGACTTCGATGCTGGCATAAACTCGTCTGCGGCGTGGGCGGAACATCTGGAGCGAGGGTCCCTCTCCGACGACGATCCAGCTGACCATCTGGATGTAGACGAGGAACGTGGCTTGTCAGCGCGCGCACTTTACCACTTTGAGGGCAAGGCAGAATTCAGAGAGCTCACTGTCGAGGCAGGTGATAAGCTCGAGGTTCTGAGGCAGGATGTCGGAGACGGATGGAGTCTCGTAAAGCTGGAAGACGGAAGGAGTGGCCTGTTGCCCACATCCTATTACACTGTAAGTGGGCCAAAACACTGGGGATGGTTTCACGTTGATATCTCCCATTCAGCACACCATTGATTTTCTCATCGCGCCAAAGACAAAGGAGCTGTCTACTGACACCATCACCCCCCGGATATCTCTAAAGCCTGGAGCTGAATTAGAGCTCTCTCAGTGTATCATTCCAAATACCACAGGAGAATGGCCAAACGCGTTTCCGAGCTTCCGGCAACGATTGCTTGGTGGAAAGACCCTCAATCGATTCTCTGGATTCGTTACCAGTGGCGCAGAGGAATGGGTCCTCAACGGCGCTCCGGATCTTGACGAGGAACTTGCAACGTCTATTCCTCTTGTTCATAACCGCGAGTCAACAACGGATTCCATTGCAGAAGACATTCGACTCAACAGGCTGGGTGTCGGGGAAGCCGATAGACATTATGTAGACGAGGGCCCAGCCTGGCAGCCCAAGATTCCGGGGTTCCGTGTATTGGTGCATTCGCCATCGAAGCGGTCATCTGGCCTTTCCGGTGCCTACACCGTGTACAGTGTCACCTCCCTCATACAGCCGCCAGAGCACAACGATCTTGGTAATGGAACGATTCGTATGGACTCCCCAGCATATATCACTGTCCAACGACGCTTTTCGCACTTTGTGGTTCTTCATACCGCGCTGCTCAAACGCCTCCCCGGGATCGCGCTACCCCCGCTTCCCGAGAAGCAATATGCCGGTCGATTTAATGCCGCATTTGTCGAGGCCCGGCGAGGAGACTTGGAACGATACCTCGACCGTATCGTGCGGCACCCAATCGCGCGCTACGCGGAGGTTGTAACGTCTTTTCTGAGCTGTGAAGATGACCTGGTAAGCAGCCCCTTTGCAGAGAGTGGGTTGAGAACCTGTTCAATATCTTACGCACCTCCTTATGCAAGGAATGGAAACGGCTTATGCCACAGTTCCTATCGATGCCTGCTGCGGGACCATCT
The DNA here is from genome assembly GCA_038094375.1 of Tubosaeta aff. heterosetosa. Taxonomy (NCBI): domain Eukaryota; kingdom Fungi; phylum Basidiomycota; class Agaricomycetes; order Boletales; family Boletaceae; genus Tubosaeta; species Tubosaeta aff. heterosetosa. Next base: position 28,527 of record JBBPUC010000235.1, on the reverse strand, counting down.
TTCTTTGCGCATGTCTTTCATCCAGCGTTCAATGTTGATACTCAGGATGCTTCCGAGGCCATTGGAAAGTTTGACAACCACGTACGAGCCGTCGGGAAGGGCGTCCAGGGATTGAGGAGCATTTTCAGCCGTGTGAGGGAAGCGCGAATCGGTGGGTTTTCATACTCGGCTCGGCATTTATATTATCAATAATAAATGCATACAGAGATGTCTAAAGCTGAGCGCCTGCTTTCGTACTCTCTCTTGTCTCTCATCACCGCAAAACCATTGGCATCTGCACCAGCTGTCGGCGCAGTTGAGGAGGAAGAAAATGCCTCTCCTCAGCTACAGGGTTTGTTGAACAACGATAGCGCTTGGTGTTGGCGTGATGATTGCCAAGGTACAAAACCAACTTTAGCCACCTTCACAGACTAACCAATCTTGTGCAGACTGTCTCAAACTCACGAAAGCTGTCCAGAAGACTGTAGAGACGTTGCAGAATGTGGCAGATCTGTACGATGATCATGTCGGTGCCAATCATTGTGTTGTGACTATTCGCTCAAGATTACTGTAGGCCAGGAGAAGACAACTTGCGACCCACGAAACTCTCAAGAGTGTCGCCCACCCCTACATGATATATCAGGTATATTGTGCGGCCTTTGAACGCTACACAGGCTAAGCCCCCACAAGGGTGTTATCGAGACACATCGATCCACGCACTCCCGGTATGTAGGGGCCACTACCAACAAAGTACGCGGCCTACGCTCGAGTTCGCTTCTCTCGCTGATTCGCCCCAGCCAAACGAAGACGTGGCTTCACGTTGCGAAACAGTTCTCAACGCGACCATGTCCGAACTGGACACGTACCACACGCAAAAAGTTGAGGACTTTACGAGCCTGACAAAGGATCATCTCGATGGGGAAATCGCGCTGTACGAGCAAATCTTGGTACGGCTCAAGGCCGCACGACGCGTGCTCGACCCACCACACTTGGATGAGTTGGGATCCTCACCGAGAAGGCCGTCGCGGTTCGAAAAGGACTTGAACAGATCAGCGAACGAGGTGGAGCCGCTCCCGCACCCATGTCCGCATGTATACGACTCGGCGCCGATGCGACCTGTGAGTATGGCTCTCCAGGGTTTGCTTCGAGGGAACACAAGCTTGGGAGGAAGGACGAGTGTTTTGGGTCGATTGTGGGCTTGAGTGGGATCTTTTTTTACTTCATCTTTTCTTGGAAAGGGTGTACCGTCCGTTATGCCTAGCTCACCGGAACGATTGTTAATACGTGACTAATGGGACTCTCAGGGGAATGTAGCGTATCTTGTATTTGGACAGCTCTCTCGCATTGAATAACACGACCTAGGTAACGCAACATGCGACGACGGCAGCGAATGAAACTGGGCAACAAAAATGAGAGTCACTGGCATCGTCGACATTCATGATGCGTCTTGGTAAATAAACAGCCAACACCTCATGGGAGACCACTGCAGAGGAGCAGCTACGACAAAAGTGTTAACGAAGAGCCCGTGGCGTCTTTCTAAATGTTCCAAGAATTTATTCAGCGTTGGCCATAACTGGGTATCGGAGCGTCTCAAGTACATGGCATCACAGCAGGCATCTCATCCCTGATAAGTCGTAAAAGTGTAGTTCCTGCGACTGAGGCTCAGAATGAACTCATTTCCGCACACATGACAACTCACGTCTGGGCGAATCCAACGCGGTTCTTGTCCGCGTCGAATACCTGCCCGAAATGGTCAATGATGTGTGCAGACTTCAGACGAGACTACTCACCACATAGTACCTCTCTATGAATTTTTGTCCCAGGACGAACTCCAGCCCTGGTTTGCTGTTATTCCCCGTGTTCAAGACTGTACCATAGTATTTCCCGGCAACGCCGCCCAACGGTACGTTCTCGCTTGTTGGGAAGAGCTGCGCGGCGACGTCCAGGGAGAACACCCGGTTAGCGATCGTAAGGTTGAGAGGCCGCATTTGCGGAATGGATGACGGTGGGATTTCCAGCAGACCGGTGACGTTATCTACCTTGGATCCCGGAATCGCGGCCATGTACACGTCGAAAAACTTGTCTGCGATGGCGATCACTGATAGGTGTAGCATTCGCATTGGAAATATGGTTCATGTCAAAACAGAGAGAACACATACACGTAGTACCGGTGTCAACGACCCCGGCGACGGAGGTGGGGATGACGGTGTGGTTGCCGTACGTGGATGATGTGATGTTGATGCCCCAGTATTTGTTAGATGGACTTGTTTTCGTCACGGGAATATACGTCAACTCGCCCCTGTACTACCAGCGAACTTGACATTAGACCATAGAACTAACAACACCAGTTACAGAATTGCATACTTACCAAAGTAGGGTCAACGCCCCCATACGTCAATGCACCATCTATGCATTTGAGACTTGGTGAAGCAAAGACAAGCAGTGGACGCTTACTTTTGTCACTGACATTCGTTGCAGGGGCAAAGTAAACACCTAAAACTTGATGCTGTACAAGTTTCTGCGACACGAGGTTGTTCATTACTGTTGGGATCGTTGCATTCGTATCATTTGTGAGCGTGGCCGCTGTGAGGTCGACAGGTCCGACGCCGATAATACCATCGACGCCCTGGAAATCGGAAGATCGAAGTGCATCTCCAATTGACTGGTTGGTAATAACAAGATATGGTGCAAGAGTCACTTGGTCAAGATCTATTTCTTGTAAGACGTCATATCCAAACAAGGTCTGACGAGATCCTTACACTCGAACCCGGAAAAGTTACCAAGCCCATAAGTGACATTCACAGCTTGCCCCGTGGGGATACTGGTAGACGTTCGATTATATGGGATGCCAGTGCTGCGACAAGAATCTGCATGAGCTTTGCACGGTTTGACTGAGCATTCACACTTACCCGCAGAAAGTGTTGGAGGAGCCACTATCGACGACAAGGTTATAGTAAGTCGGGGGTCTACCGATGCCAACGCTTGTTGTGTACTGGGAATATCCGAGGTTGGTTGCAGGAACAGTGGCTGGCCTATGAGACCGGAGCAGAGCAACACGAGCATGGTCCGCTGCGGCAACACCCTCGAGGTAGGAACCCGTACGTTTAAAGTTCGTAAGCGGGACGGTAACGGCCTGCGACGCAGAGGCGGACGTCGCGAGAAGGACGAGGGAGAGGGTAGCGAACAACTTCATGCTGGGGGAGGTGCCTGAGAGGTACGTTGTTCTTGGGGATATTTATGGGCACACAACGCAGTCCCAGAATGAATTTGGCCGCGGTCATAGACGACTTGCAACTCCCACAAAGAAAAATAGGGAACTCGGTTCGCTTCGAATAAGGTCTGTTTCTGGTGCATACAGTGCCGTGTTTAACTCGCCAGAGCAAACTCACCTGGAACTGGCTTGGGTAACGCCCATGGTAGGTGTGCTAAGAACTTGGTTAGAAACGGCTTGGCAAACGGAGTGTTGTTGTGTACGAGATAATTACCGAGTGATGGTTACGCACGATGCTCATCACCAAAACTCACCACGACGTGTCCAGCAGTCTCGACGGTGGTAAACCAATCCGGATCTTTGTGATCGCACCAGTCGTCCCAAACTACCCACAAGCAAAGTTTCCTGGTACTCGCCTTTCATTTGTCCAAGGCATCTTACAGAATATATTGCAGGTGTTGTCTGTTTCAGGTGCGCCTTGTAACAACCTTCGATGGACACCCAAGACGAATCACAACACCAGTGAGATTTATCAAGTTACCGGCCCTGTCGAGAGATTTGCCGGACAAATTGCGAGCCATGGATATGTAGTCGGTACGTCCAGTGCTATTCTCTGAATCGGATGCGCTCATATACACTAGCGTGCCCGTCGACTTACCACGAGTTCGAAGGCCCACAACCCATCCCTTACGATACGGAAGGTGCGTCGTGTCTATCGTATCGTTTGAACGCTCGGAACGTGTGATTAGGCACGGATCGAGGGAACAAGTACAAGGTCGATATCAAACCGCATGCTTGATCAACCCCCTGATAAGATCTGCAGATCGAGAAAACAGTGGCTGCCTATGATGAGGTGCTTATGTCCCTCACTCTTGTTGGATCTGCTAATGTAGGCGAAAGGATGCTACACTTTCTATCGACCTGCTAGTCTCTCTCCCAAATTGCAACGGTCGCATCGCAGGTTCGTGGACTATTGATTTCCCCTCCATCGACGCCCGACTGTTTTCCAAAGCGACAGGGATGTGCTTAGGGGGTCACTTGGTGTGTACCTTTGCTATTCGGCTACATGATATTCACCGAGACCCAGGCATTCCGCGTGCGATATTAGTGTTTCTTATCAGAACATAGCTATTAAATGGTTTGACTGCTCAGGCTGCCTTCGATTCTAGGGTGCTGTCTTCCGTGTGCTTCTTCGCGACAGATATCCACGGCGCAACTCTCGGAAGAGGTAAAAACGACGACTCACTCGAGCGGGTTCGCAGAGGGGACATTCAAGGCGAGCTCGTTGTAAGTAGTACCTTTCATCAAGCTATTTTCACGCGACACAAATTATTCTAGATGATTTTTGGAAAGCAGGCATGTATTACTTTTCACCCTTGGTGATATCCGGCTGATGAACAATGGAGGATACGCACGTTCCTCGCGCGGGGCGGGATCTCATTAGGAAGACGCTCGAAGACGCCAACGTTGCATGCTCTGTCTGTGCAGTCTGGCGTGACCCAAAGAGATACTCACCACGGTTTTTTCAGTTCCTGGAAGTACAAGCTCAGCATGCCTTCATTCGAGATGAGTCCTCCAAGGGACGTTGGGATGCAGCTCTCACAAGGTCTCTCTTCACATTCATGTTGGAGGTCTTTGAGAGGACAGTCGGACGAGATCTTGGACCAAGGGCAGACAAAGGAGATAAGATTGAACATGTCTGCTGAACAGCCTTCTTTGTACTTGTTAGAAGTAAAAGCCTTTGCCCAACACCACCAAACAACCGCCGTGGCATGACAACCCTCGCACCACTTCCGATCTATCCTTCCGCCCGGGCGAGAAAGGATTTCTCAGCTTCGCAACTGGCACAATTTCACGCCAACCTCTCAAACGCACTCACACAAGTCATTGCACTACCACCAGCGACACGGGATACTCCCTCGACCCGCGCCTTTGTTTCCACCTACGCTAACGATGGTGCGCGACAGATCCTTGAAACCCTCATCTGGGAAGACGCGAATTCTGCAAAGCACAACGACCGTCTCCGCCAATGCGTCCTTCTCCTCGCCGAAAAGATCGCATCATCTCCTCCCGGACTTGATCTCAAAACACTCCTCGACCTCTGCGTCGCCTTTCCGTCCAAGACCACACGCTTGAAGGCGATCTTGTCCGCCTCCCTCGATGGGACCACAGACCTGCCCGCCGCATTCGCCTCGAACGTTGTCCCCGCCTTCACAGCCATGTTGTCCCCGTCTCAATCCGCCGGACTCTACGGCCTCCGAAAGACGGTGCGTTGTCTGACGAGCCTTCTCCGCCCCAGCCCACCGTCGCTCGTCCGTCCGTTTGTACACAGCAGGGATTTTATCCTCGCACTCGCCCGTGCATACGATGACGGCCTCACCGCCGTCTCTCACGCCTACGGTGGTATGCGCACAGGCGTCGTCGACCGGGAACTCGATCATTGGGAGCAGTTATGGCTTGGCATCAAGGTGGATATGATCGACGCGTTTCACCTCCTTGTGACGGCGATGGTGCGCGATATTTCGACGGCATCGGGGGCACAGCTCGCATCTGAGGCAGATCGGACGTTTGGAATCGTGTCCGCGTTGCTGGACATTGCGCCTCAGTCTGCTGCCGCGGGGCCTGTGGAGGTCGTTCCATTCCTCAATCGATCGCTCGTCGCAGACTATCAGTATGCATATGACCTGGATAAGACCTTGTCTTCTGCGTTGCGCCAAGCCTCTCGCGAGGACGCGCGGATGCAACGCCTGGAAGCCGCACTGCATTCCCTGGATACTTCTTCGCCGGGTAAAGACACCAAAGATCCGGGCGCACTCAGGCTCATCCTTCGCTCGTCCGGCGTCGTTCACAAAGTCACGCCGAGTGTACAGCTCGCGACGACCGACAAGGGCAAAGCAAAAGCGATCGCTCCTGAACCAACCCCTCCCTACGACCCCGATCTCGACTTGCAGGTGACCCAGGTGCTGGATATACTCCCGGATCACTCTCCCGAATACATTCGCAAGCTACTCACACAGCCTTCTTCCCCGTTTCGTGGTGACGCGGAAAGAGTGATTGAAGCGCTTTTGGAGGGAACGGCTCCAGAGGAAGGTGCTCTCGGGGAGACTACTACTACCCAGGCCATTTCAGTTGTCGTTCCAAAGAGGGATGCTCCTATAGAGAGGAGGAATATATTCGATGACGAAGTCATGGACCTCGGTCGTGTGCATGTCGGAAAGAAAATGTAGGACAATAAGTGGCGTCTCCTGCCGATACTGACTCTTGCATATAGGCAAGACGTAGTTTCGTTGACCAGGGATACTGCAGAGACTCAACGGATGAAAGCAGACATACTTCGACTTGCTGAAGCAATGTCCAATGATTCTGACGAAGAGAGTGGAGCCAGAGGACTCGACGTAATGGATCTAGACGACGACCTAGACGAAGCTGGCGCAAGCACTGTCAAGGTCCAAGGTGACGGGGAGGACAGTGATGACGAAGAGGACGATGAAGAGCACATCAAACCAGAGACGATATTAGAGCTGGCTTACCTTCGAGATCCCAAGCTGTTTGATCGAGACGGACAGACAAAAAGAAGCAAATCGCGAGCGGATCTAAAGCAGCAGACAGGTAATGATTACGCTGTCGAGTCGGACATTGGAGCTACAACAAGTTTATTTTCAGGGTGGACGGATGAACAGATCGAGGGGTGGAGAATCATGCTAGAGAGAAATGTGAGCGATTGGCACCGCGCATACGATCCTATTCACATGTCACTGTACCAGCCCAAGAAAGACCACATACTTCAGAAGCATGAATTTTCGGGGAATAGAGTACTGAATATACCGATCCTTGAAAGGACGAAAGATGAGCATGCTGGAGGACACCGTGGTGGAGGAAGGGGAGGGTTCAGCGGCAGCAGGGGGAGAGGGCGTGGGCGTGGGCGTGGTGATGGGGGGAGAAGCGGTCAAGGAGAAAAGAACGATGGGGTTTCACGCGAGCGAGCATTCAAGGAGAAGCACAAATCCAATCAGCGGAAGAGAGGACACGACAAGAAGATGACCAAAGCGGGTGCTGGTCCATCAGCGTAAAGTACGGTAGGTTTGGAGATGGACAACCGCGTTTATAACGAGAATATCTCTCGCAGCCTTGGGTCAAAGGTCATCTCAACGGTGTCATCGTGTCTGATGTCTCGTCAAAGACGCAAGAGAATACAGTGTATGGTAGCCTACCAGGTTGAGAGCGTGTAGACACTTGATGGTTGATTCGTCGAGTACCTTGCCGACGATCTCGACGAAGGTGCCCTGCAACTGGTCAACGTGCTGAGAAACAGTGAGCTAATTGCTGCGTAAAGAGACGAGTCAGGCGTACTTCCTGCAGTATTCTCATCTTGACCTGTCCTCCGTCGCATGCCTCGACGAGCACCTCGGTAGGGTGTCGCTTAGGGCCTATCCTGAGCAAGCTCAAAGACAGAGGCGAGCGGCATTGACTCTGGGCGACAAGTCTGACATCGTTGGACGCAGCAGCAAAGGATTTCCTGATCACAGTTGTTTGGAGCAAATTCTACAGACTACAAAATGATTGCCTACAGTGCATAAAAAATCGTATCTGGGAAGATGCGTGGCGAGGGAGCCAATAAGGATAGAGCGTTGCGCAGGCGAGCGTTCAAGGACAAGCATCTTATGAGGGAAACATATTCCGGAACCTTGGGTCGAAGGACAACTCCACAACGTCATTAACCAACTTCATGTCTGATATCTGGTCAAAGACATGCAAGGACACAGAATATATGACGACGTACCAAGTTCCTTGTCCGAGTCCAGGTTGAGACTCATCAAAAACTTGATGGTCGATTCATCGACGACATTTCCAATGATTTCCACGTAGGTCCCTGCCAGTTGTTCGTGCTGAACGAAACATGAGCCCATTGACGCGAAAAAAAAGAAAAAAAGAATTCAAGCGCACCTCTTTTATCTGTACCTCCACTTGCACGCCGTCGCACGATTCGACGAGCGCGCCGGTGGGTTGTCGCTTAGGGTCTGGTGTGAGCGACCTCGAAGACAGACACATGACACGCAACTCACCGTAAGCACCTTGCACGGCAGTCGGACTGTACGTCCAGTAAACTGCGAGAGACGCGCGGCGTTGACTCGGGGTGATAAAAAGTCCTGCATCGTCGTGGTTAGGATTAGACGCGACGCGTCGTCGCGTCTTATATTTGTTTGGTTTCATTTGCGAGACTGACGGATGGTCTGTAGACGGCATACGACCACCAAAACTTCGTCTGCTAAGATGGCGACTACAGATTGGCCCTCAGGAGCTCATGTGTTCAAGACCACTGATAACGATCAAGCGCCCGTATGTTTGGTCAGAATTGCTTCAAGTCCGCCATCGATATCTCATCCGAATCTGCCGTGGGCTCACAAGCAGAAATCATGGCATCTGACAGATTGACCTTGTTGACGAACCTCAGGGACAAGGTTTGGGGAGATCCAGACGTATTCAAGGAGTCATGCAGTTGGACAGACCTCAGGACAAAGCAAGCCCACGAAGTCGAATATCTTGATTTCGGAGAGTATCTCATAGCGGTCCAGGTGGTTTCCCCGACTGTCGACCACGCACAGTTCCTTGTGCGCGACGAATACCATCATGCCGTCCAGGAGTTCGAGAAGAATGATCTATATAACAATGGCGCTTGTATCATGGGGCAGCCAGGAATTGGTGAGGCCCAAGTGTAGTGTGGTCTTCATTAGTTGACATCTTGCCTAGGGAAATCGTGTTTCATTGCATACGGTCTCATTGAACGGCTGCGCAAGAAGCAACCTGTTGCGGTCCAAATCCTAGTAGAGAGCTCCGATGAATGCTACGCTTTGTTTTCAGAGGATGATGTCAAGCTTTGCTCTGGCTATAACCAAGAACCTCTGAGACGTCACAAAGGCATTTGGGCATTCTCCGACTCGAACGAAGGCGTCACCATTCCGGCGTTTGCATTGCGCAAGACGCCTGATGTTCATATCTTCCAGACAACCTCTCCAAAGCGCGAGCGCTGGAAGGAATGGACCAAACAAAGAGACATCGTACGCTACATAATGAATCCGTGGACAGATGAAGAAATCACGGCTCTCGCGTGTGTATCCTAAACTCGCGCATCACGCTCATTGTCTTATATACTCCTAGTGTTCTTTTGAAACTCGATATCGATCGTGTAGATGATCTAGCTTCCAAATGGGGGCCAGCGCCGCGCACACTGCTGCGAAACTTGAGAAAGGAACAAGAGCTCTTGTTGAGGCCCTCTATGCGAAGCATTGCCTCCGAAGCCATACCTAACTGTCGGAACATTTTACGTTCAATCGGGAGCCTTGAGGGTGTACCAGTCGATCCTGGACCATCTTCTATTTTCTTCATAAAACCAAAGAAATCACAGGACGCCACCTCTCGCATGTCTCACACCATCTATATACCCACCCAAACAATTGCAGAGATTCTAGGGGAGGCTGTATGCAGTGCAGCTGAAGAGCACAGACAAGACTTTTTCAACGCATTGATCGCTTATCCAAGCACTCGTGGCGCTGCAGGTTTTATCTTCGAAATATGGGTCCACTCCTTTCTAGCCAGCGGCAACCCCATTGAATGCAGCTGGCATGACAAACCGAAACGGTCACTCCCTTCCACTCTCCGTTTAGCAAACCAGAAGACGGTTTCCACAAGGGATGAACTTCGAAACACAACACCTCCCTTCTACTGGAGAGCCCCTTCGGACTTTCCAGGAATCGACAGCGCACTCTTTGACGGGAAAGACGTTTTCGCGATTCAAATTACCATCTCCTCTTCTCATACAGACCCTCGTCCCGGCTTGGAAAAGCTACGTGGTCTACTTGGAGAGGATCTGGCGAAGAAACTCCGTTGGAGAACCCTGTTCATCGGTAACAAGCCTGAACAGTCTGAGCTAGTCTCGAAGGAACATTTCGACCAGCAACATAAGGACATCGATAGTGATGTTATATCGAGGCTGAAGAAATCCAAGGTCGACCCAATAGGATGGTGTGTTACGAGTCCCTTGAACGCCGAGATAGCTGTCGTGGCAAGTGTCCCCTTACTGTCATTTAACAAACTTAATCATGGTTATAGAAAACGCTAACAAATTATGAACCATCGGAGTCTGGCGAAGAATGACGATAAAGCTGGGAAGGATGTATAACTATGGACAGTTGCTATGTGAAACTTTGAAGTTCTAAGAATTTCCCCACCGCCCGGACGTATACGAATGATATGATCCACCCGCTGTTCTCGACCTCGGCACGAAACCCTTGCTCACTGTTGAAATGAAGGTCCTCGACACCGCCCGAGGGACGTGACCTTTTGGCCAGGGCTACCCACAATCAATCATTATATCGGCAGATGAATCAATGTTTGCCGCTCAAGACATTCAGCACCATCCTAATGAGACCCACACGTTTTGGTGAAGTCATTCCTAACGCTAAAGTGTTTCTACTGCTTGTGTATCGTTATGCCAAGCCGCATCACACTTCGATCGATGGTAATCTAGTCCGAGGCTGATGGATCCCTACCGCACTTATACACTCGAGTGAGCCCTGAAAGCAATGCAAGACGACATTAAAAAGAACGTACACAAGTCGCTACAGGCGCTCCATCACAGTAATACAGGTTCTCGGGAACTTCGCACTGATATCTAGAAAACATGAGTTGTGTCAGCACTTGAACATTCGTCGGAAATGACCAAGGAGCTACGAACGTGACGCCGTGGACATGAATACTCGTGGGTGGATCGGGGAGCGTGCTGATTACCCACTCCCCAACATGCTGACAGTCCATTGTTTCGACACTCTCTAGTAAAGCGATGGGTCAATCCAACTGTTCCAGCCGCGGCAACGACATACACTTACGGATGTATACCGGAGTGATGACACCAATGTCTCTAATAATTACACCGAACAAGTAGCCGGGGCAGATTGTCGGCGTCGGTTCCATTAGGACACAGAGAGCCACATCTACCGCGTATGCAGCAAACAGGACGAGGGGAGAGAAACGAAGCATCGTAGGAGAAGGGCAAGGGTGGAGAGTCGCAGGCACGATTAAGAGCATCCTAAGGGACGCTGAGGCATTTATACCGCTTTCACATTTGAATGGTGGGTCGGGATCGTATCGGGATACAGCGACTGGCATCACATCGGCGACGGGGGTGGAACGAGCTGAAAAAGAGGCCATCGCACGGTATACATAGGTCTTCAGGTAACCTCATACGACGCCACTGCAACAGCATGCGCTTGACGAAATCGAAAGGGCGTGACACGGTCGAGAACACCGCCATTCCATCGAAAGGAAGAGTAAAGCCCACGAGGCACTTGGATTTCCCGACTTACGGTCCATATCATGTCATCTGGCGCACGGCGCCCATCTAATAACGAATGCGGCGTTACAGAAACAGAAGATCTATACCAACGAATGACCATCTGTCAATAAGTGTTTGGAGAGTGTGCGTAAGTTACGAGTAGACCTTCCTTTCCCCCAATATCGGCGAGTACTCTTATTTGCGTCCAGCTACGCACGAGGTTACTCCTCAAGGAAGAAGTAATTACCCGCAGCTGTGAACGTTTTACTTTTACTATTGAAAAGAAGGTTGACACATACCCTTTTGCTCGCGATCTTTGACACTGTTTAGTTTATTCACACGAGGCCTAAAGTTGGTGGGATCACGGCGGAATGTGATCTCCAGAGAAGCCAAAAATCGGTTCATCCCAGAAAGGAGGGATTGCGGGCTAGATGCGACACTAAGGGTTGACGAATGCAATTGCTTCTATAGGTCACTCACGGCGTCGCTGTTGCTGAAATGGCCGGCTGGCCCTCGAAGACAATAACACGGTCAGCAAGGTAAGTCGCCATGATGAAATCGTGTTCGATGACAAATGCTGTCTTCTTGGCATGAAGGATAAACCTAAAGGGCAAATAAAGGAACTGCCTCAACCTGGAAATTGACAACGAACCGTTTGATGACCTTGCTCGCAATGATACGCTGCTCAGAGTCTAGGAAACTGGAATGAAATATATCGACCAAGGTTTTCCGTTCAGGGTGACTAACCTGCTAGGTTCATCAAGCAAGTAAACAGACACGTTGGGCTTGCCTGACTTGATATCAGTCATCGATATACAACACACAAGGAATAAGGCCTACCCAATGCAAGGACGATTGCAACACGTTGCAGCTCTCCTCCCGATAGCGTCTTTACTTCCTGGTCCATGATGTTTTCCAGGCTCATTGGCTTCAATACGTCGCTTTGGAATTGCGGATGCATGAAGGCCTGTTTGATTTGCTTTATTAGAAGCATGCGGACTGTCCCGGGAAACTTTGGGGATATCGTTTGCGGTTTGAGCGATACGGCAAGCTCCATCTTGTCGGTTTCATCATCAGGGGTCATCACGCCAGCCAACAAGCGAACAAATGTCGTCTTTCCTGTTCCGTTCTCCCCAAGCATGACAACGATTTCAGAATCGGTAAAACTGCCTCCTTCCACAGTCAGCTTGAAATCCCCCATCGTCTTGGTCATCGCTGGATAATTATAGTGACGTGTCTTGTCCACTATTAGTTCCTCGGCAGTCTCCATCATCTTGAACGATAATGATTCTTCGCGGAAACGTAGGTTTTCTGTTGGGATGAACCCATCGAGGAAGATGTTGATGCCTAGTTCCAAACAGTTCGGCCAGCGACAGGTCAAATACCGTAAATTTCCTACCTTCACGAACAGAGTAAGGCATGGTAACAACTCCATACATGGATGGTTTCCCGTATAGACAGCAGACATAGTCGGACAAGTAATCCAAGACCGAAAGATCGTGCTCAACAGCGATGACGTAGCAGTTCGGGGTAAGTAGTGAGCGGATGACTTCTGCTGCTTTCAGACGTTGCTTGATATCCAGATAACTTGATGGTTCGTCAAACATGTACCTAGGCTAAATCAGAACGGACAGTGACGCGGAACTATGGGAGGCGCATACACGTCTGCCCTCTGGATACAAGACATGGCGATTGCAAATCTCTGAAGTTCTCCGCCCGACAATTGAGACACTTCACGATCAAGAACATGGTTCAACTCGAGATCATCGCACGTTTTCTGCTTGTTGTCAAGTTCCAGCTTGGAATCCAGCATTTGGTTTACGGTCATGTTCCCTTTTATCGCGCGTGGTATATGATCGACGTATTGGGGTTTTATGAGCGCCTTGAGGTTATCCTCCAAGACCTTGGTGAAATAATTCTGCAGTTCGGATCCACGAAAGTATTTTAGGATCTCTTGCCAATCGGGCGGGTCCTGGAAGGAAACATCTGAGTGGTATAGCCAAGAAGACGGCGAACGAATGTGCGTACATCGTATTTACCCAAGTTGGGCTTGAGTTTTCCAGCAAGAATTTTAAGCGCTGTGCTTTTTCCAATACCGTTGGTTCCGACGAGACCAAGAACCTGACCAGGCCGCGGAGTGGGGAGTCGATGAAGCTTAAATGCATTGGCAGTGTAACGGTGGGTGACCTCGGATTCGAGGTTGGTAGGAAGATTGATGATGGCAATCGCTTCAAAGGGACATCTTGCACAAGCTACGGTGAACACGGCGAGAGGATCCCTACATACACTTACTTCTTTACACAGATACCACAGCCGATACATAGAAACTCGGATACGAATGCGATTTTGTCCGAGGATTTGACTTCGATACAAAGCTTTCCTGTGAGGCAAAGACGGTCAAAGATGGTGCAAGATCAGACGCGAAACACACCCATTTTAACAACAGGACATGACTGTCCAAGAAGCGTATCAATCTACAAAAGCAAGGCAACTCTGATCTCCTCACCTTTTTGCACTCTTGAGCACATCGTTTTGGCTTACAGCGATTCGAGTCGACGATGGCGATACGCGTGATCTTGTCTGCCATGATGGCCTCTAACAAGTGTATCGTGCAACACGTGACTGCCTCCTTGACACAGCACAGCCACACACACCATGGGCAAGAACAAGAAAGGCGGCGACAACAAGAACGAACAGTCTGATGACAAGGTGTGCCGTACCCCAAGTTGATCGCAGAGCGACGACTCAGCGCGGTAATAGGCCAAGGGTGGGCTGAAGGCCGCTAATGCGATCAACGTCCGCCACATACTGTGTGAGAAGCATTCAAAGGCCTTGGAAGCTCTGGAGAAGATACAGGTTTGACCACGCTGCATGATGGTCCTGCCCTGCGTTAACCATGCCCACTGGCAGGGTGGCCAGCGATTTGACAAAGTCGCCCAGGAATATTCTGAAGACAAGGCCAAAGGTATTCATCATCTACCTTCTGACTTGTCCGAGCCTGACAGCTTGCAGCTGGTGGCAGCCTCGGTTGGATGACGCGGGGATCGATGGTCGTAAGTCTCCATTGCGCCTGGTGCGGCCGTACGGATCTCATTCATCATGTCCCTGCAGGGTACATTCCAAGACGCTGCGTTTGCGTTAGCGCCGTCGACCGTCGACAAGCCTACTCTGTCCCCGCTGGTCAAGACCAACTTTGGGTATCACATCATTATGGTCGAAGGAAGGCGGTAACGCCCATCGAGTACAACTTAATACACCTCTGTCTACACTGCGCAACCCGTCGCCTGCTTGTGTCATGCAGGGACCGGACATCCAGCTGCACTCTCATTTACCGCCTCATCAGCGGTGATTACTGCTACCGCTCGCGTGGAAATTGCAGTTCTCCGCCTTCTTCTCGGTTGCTCCACATCGGGATCGGGGGTGGTTCCAGAAGATGTCGCTTCTGCTTGAGTGATAGTTCGTCTGGACGTACTAGATCGTCTTGATTCGCCGTTACCTCGATCGACCCCTCGCTTGCGCTTATTCCCGGTGGACGGTGCAGCCTCGTTCAGGGATACTGGCGATATGCGTGAGACTTCGTCATCATGACGTCGTATGTCTGCCAAGAGCGCATTGCCTCTCTGCTTGCTGGCCCTCCCATTTTTCCGACGTCTGCTTGTGCCATATTGCATGACAGCTTTCCTAAAGTCGACTCCCTGCTTCTTGTTGAGGTAGTAGTAGGTGACACATTGAGCGGCCGTCTTGTTTGGCAACCGTTGCGCGATGAGACCAAACTGTTTCGGATGCGCAGCGAACTCATTCAGGAATATATCGCGCTCCTCTTCGGTCCAATAATCTTGACCAGAAGAAGCACTATAGAATTCCGAAGGATCATCGATAATGTTGTTTGTGTCATCGAACAGGTAGGGTACAGAACCCTCGGTGACAGATATCATGTCTGGAATCTTGGCCACGTTTTTGATCGCGAGATAGCTGGGATCGGTAAGTTCCTCAACGCCTAAGCTGGCAATGATCTGCTCCATCTCCAGGTCCGAGCGAACAGCATCTCCCATAATAGCAGTCGAACGCCTGGTTGTCCTGCCACCCGAGGGAGCTGAAGATTCCTCCGGGATTCCCGTTTTCTGGGTATCGTCTAGCCGTGCACAATGCTCCAGCCACCGTTCATGCAATACCATGTATTCAGCTTTCAACCTGCGAGACTTTTCCACGATCTCAGACTGACGTTCCACAAAGCGATCGACCAAGGATGATCGAATCGCCTCGTGTACAGCCAAACTTCCAGAGAGAAGTTCCTCTGATCGACGGTGCTGGCTGTCGGGAGGTGGAGTGTTCATGCTTGAGGTTACTTGGTTGGCTCGGAGCACGGGGAACACTCGTTCGGTACGCGATTGGCGATCACAGAGAAGACGTGTGAGCAAGACAACGCGAACACCCTCTCGGGTCGATTTGGAGGCGTCAGACCGATACAGATTTGCTGGAGCGGCTGAGACCGTGCTGTGATCACTGACCACGATTTTTAATGAATTGTCTCGCTTGGGGATCGCAACAGCATTCGTGTAGCCGATGTCTAACCCGGCCGATAAGATTTCCGACTTCTTTTCTGCTACGCGTACGAGGGGTGAGCCAGCCCCCATCGAGGACGGGCGGGCTTCCTGGCATCCAGTTATTTCGGGAGCAGTATCGAGAGTAGCACGCGCTAAACTTGTACGCAGTTCTACTGCCACAGGGCGGTGAACTTTTGAAGACAATTCTTCAGGTGAGGGGCAGAGAGAATCAAAAGTCACAGAGTTTGTTTCCACATAAGGCGCGGCTTCATGAAACGTGTCTGCACGATGATTAACGATGTTGTCTCCCAAATCCCTGCAACACACGCACCACCTATGTATACCGCTTCAGGAACTGGAAGTAACGAAGCTTTAGGCTTGAGAGCCTCTGATTTGGTGGCAGAGTTGCCATTCATGTATATGGTCTCGTGGCTAGGCGACTGCTTGTCGGCCGGGACATGGAAGTTGATTCCCATGCTTTCGGAACTTTCTGATAGAGCATTGTTGTCGTCACCTGATGACGGTATCTCATTCGTGGCGCGCTTGGGTGCCTTCTCTTGCACAGGTTGGATCGACAATTGAGGGAGAGTGGACCCTTCACCGAGTTCGGAGATAGCGGTCCTCGAGTACCTAGGTGATCGTGACAATGATCTAGATTCGGACCTTGTATCAACCCCCTCTCGAAGGATAGAGCTTCCCCTGGAGCGGGATGAAGAGGAAAGCGATTGATGACCGCCATCAGCAGCAGAATAGTGTCTTAAGCTGGTCCGGGTCACTTCAATTTCAGTGAGCGGGCGGGGCGAGGGAGATGGGTGTTGCGACTTTGAGAGGGATGCAGGGGGGCGTGGTGGGGTACTCGAGATGGAGCTTCCTTGGCGCTCATCTACACGGTCATAATGAGATGATCTTCGTTGGCTAACACTATCAGCTGTGTGAGGTGGGGGCCAATGGTCATCCGAGTACTGAGGTCGATATGTGTCCGCAGTGCGAGAAAAGGACCCAAGGTCACGCACAGCATGAAAGGAAGTAGAAGGGCGGTAACTATCGTAGTGTGGCACGATTTCTGAGCGTAAATTAGCTCTTTGCGGAGAAAGGTCTCGTGGTGGCTGCTGTCGACGGTCGCCATAACGCTCCGGGGTGGGATCCAATCTATGGAAAACCAAGTGTTACGGGGTCTTACCTCTAACAATACGACGTACGACTCATACCGAGCAGGCCTATCAAAATGGGGTTGTTTCCAGACTTCGTGAGGCTCGAACATCCTCTCTGCCAGGGTATCACGTCGATTTTTGTCCCACGGTGGAGGACTCGGAGAAAGTCGCTTGTACGGCCATCGAGAAGCGTGGTCCCACTGACGAGAATCATGCTGTCTGACACGGTCGTGACGAGGAGGGGACGGGCTTCGACTATAGTACCGCTCGGGCCTGTAAACGTTCGGTCTGTAGCTATTGGGATGATCGTCAAAGTATGTTCGTGGTTTGTAACTATCGTAGGCAACCCGCCGCTGGAACTGGCCTGGAGAAGGGGATCTACGACGAGGAAAATGCTACGCAAAAGCTTTGAGGAACTGATGGAGCAAGACATTGATCTGACTGACATCGTATGACGAAAAGCTGGCTGAAGGTCGCCGGAAGTCGTGTTGCAGCGAGGTTCCAGGAGAAGACAGCTGGCCACAGCCAATGGAAGACATGTTCAAGCCAGCTCTCCAAAACCTGATTCGCTTCCAATTGTCTTTGGGAGGTGGGAGTCTAGAAGTGCGAGTTGTCGCGGAAGGTGTACCACAACCTGGCGCACGAAACTGCAGGTCGAAACGATCCGAAAAGCAGCAAAACCAAAGTCCTACCACACGCTCTTTGTGTGCTTGGAGGGCAAGGGGGTGTATGGGGGAGAGAACGTTTGAAACTCCGCTGGCCGTGCTCGAAGTTGGTAGAACGCGTCCAAAGATATGAACTTGTTATGGACCTGACCCCCGCCAATTCAAACCACGGCCTCAAGGAACCTCAGAGGCTCCCGTTCGAGTCTGCTAAGACACGAAGGCTCGTTCTATGCTCTTATTGGACCATCATCATCCTCGCTCTTCCCTTCTGGTGGAGGCTCACTAGTATCGAACGTATAGCGCTGCCTTCAGCCCGTGTAAAGGCTCAGCTTGACAGGAAACTCGTTTTTCCTGTACATGTACAGCTCGACGCACCGAGTTTTGGGCACGAACTAGCGGAGAAGCTACAGGCCGTCCTTTCTCAAACCTTTCACGCTTCCGCAACCGGGAAAAATCTGGACATTCGGGTAGATATTGGTCAAAGCACAGGTGCGAGGGAGGACGGACATCCAGTTGGTAATCATTGATTGTTATAGGGGAGGCTTCGAATGCGTACACTGTTGTCCTCGGAGATCACTCCGCTGTCCAACGCCACAGAAAGCTGTTTGTGAGCCCGGATGATGCGTCGAGTGGGTGGTCGTTATCCATACATTCTCAGTGCCTCATGTAATGACGGTGTTCTAGTCCACCGGCTGGCCAGCATTTTGTCTGGTTTGCTTGCTCCCGAGATCTCCCCGATACAGGAACAACGCATCGTTCAGTACAGTGGCCGCTATCGGCTTGCTTTCACGTTGCTAAACGAGAACGCCGCATCTGATCGTCTCGTCCATTCTTGGGATATTCAACCTGCGATTGTAGGAAGGTCCTTTCATTTTATTTGAGTTCCGACGGTTGATCAGTCGGCCTGCAGACCATCTGTTTCCAATCCTTTCCCAATTGGATGTACTCCATAATACCACCGTTGAAAGTCAGGTCCAATACCACGCGCCCCTGGCCTTCGAACCCAGACAGCTCCCTGATGACCATGCGTGCCTTCAAGGTGTCACTCCCGAAGACCTGACCGTGTTCATCAACTCTGCTGAATGGTCCTTGTGTAACTGTTCTATTATTCGGGTGTTTGGAACGGTGTTCTGATGCGTTGTCTAGCATCCAGTGTTTCTAATGACCCTGTACTTCATTTTGTACTGTTTGTGCCGTCATCATCCAGGCAACCGCTTTGTATTCTGGATGCACACGGTAAGCACTAGCTGACGGTGTCGTGACCAAGTGACTGAAGCAAACTCAGGGGTGCCCACGAACCACAACGCATTTCTTTTACCTCAGTGGGGCGGTATCTTTATTCTAAATAGGCAGGCGCAAGATGCAACGATGACGCACTTGACAGCAGCGGACCTGGTGCCTGTCTTCGCTGCGTTTTCTGATCACCTCGCTGCCTTGTTGGGTGTGCCCTCACTTCCTCGTGGCGTCCAGTCTGAAGGGGCTTCTCCACTATCTGACTGGCAGTTAGATGCTCTGTTGCGGCACCGAACATCACAGAATGTTCTGCACAGCAAGCAGACGCTGCACAGTATTGTGAAGCTCGTTGACCAAATTGAAACCATGCCTGTCGATCAGCAGGTCAGAGGGGATATACACGATGCACTGTCTGCACTCGAGGAGGTCCAAAACTCACTTTCGTTTGTTTTGCATTGGCGTTCTGACGCAGCAACATTTTCACAGGCTTACCAATCCACTGTGGAATCCCCCGCGGTTCCGTTGCGATGGTCCAGTGAGGCATTGTCCTTGGCATCGCATGCTTTCTTCAATCCTGGCATGTTGGCAATGCTGTACTTCCCGGCCGAGCACAAATATGCCGTTTACACCCCCTTGTTTGCTTCTATATCAGTGCCTCTGATCGTCGCGCTCGGGAGAGAAATTTATGCCTGGAGGAGAGAGCGTCCGACGGTAAGGCACGGATGACAATACTCTCTTTAGACCATCAGTTCCGAGTAGAACTTTCGCTGCTTTGAAATGAAAAACTTGTCTCCTGCGGCGCCTGCGTTTGCACCGCTGCAAACGTGTTGTCCATCACTCTGTGAATATGAATCACAGCCAGCATTCACTGAGTCGTCACGTGATGCACTCGATCGACGTTAGCACTATGTCAGGCACTGCATCGGCCCTGTGCTCCTTTGACGACGGACAAGGCCGTTCCACTGATTCGACGCAATGAGTATGAATAAAGTACACGTCGACGGCATTATGCTCTTTGAGCAACCGTTTGCGCGGGTACGTTTGGCCCTCTTGGAGTAGACACCTCACCGATTTGTATCTAGGTGCCCTACGAGAATTATCGCAAAGTATTTCGTGCATCTCAAAGAAACATTGAACGTGAATTGGGAAACGTACAGTCGATGTCAAATGAGCTTCAAAGGCGTACAAAAGGCAACGAAGTCAACCTTGAGGATGCAACAAAGACTGTTGATGGGATGATAACGCGAGTAGAGAATCTCAAACGCAAGGTCGGGTCTGCATGTGTTGTCCGCCACCGATACTGATACATCAGATGCGCGCTCTGTACAGCTTTCGGACCTACAGGAAAATAACGGCAGGCCTACACTTGATGTCACAAATGAGCGGCTTCATCATCTTGCGCTGGTGGAGGCGCTGCCGACCACGAACTGCCCTGACTTTTCACGTTGGGCGGACACGCGCCTAGACAGATGGCTGGTTGACTGGACACTCCGCACAGGCCGCGAGAAAACCGCAAGGAAGCTTGCTCAAGAGAGGAGCATTGAAGTACGTTACCCTGTTGGCAGCTCTGCTGGACACCACGTTGAATGTTCATGCCCACAGACACTTGTGGATATCGATCTTTTCATGGATATCCACAGAATTGAACGTGCGCTCTTCCGGCACAGCTGTACCGAAGCAATCGCATGGTGCAGTGAAAATAAGACGGCGTTGAGAAAAATTAGGGTCAGTTCCTGAACGATGACATGTTGCACCTAACGTAGCAATTTCCGGGGCTTTGCAGAGCACTCTCGAGTTCGAACTCCGGCTTCAGGAATACATTGAATTGACCCGCGCTCGCAAAAATCAGGAAGCGATCGTATATGCGAAAAAACACCTCATACCATGGCAGGAGACCCACTTGCAACAGATTACGCAAGCTATGGCTCTCCTGGCGGTCCAACCCTCAACGACTTGTGGGCAGTACAAGGTTCGTTGCCTACCCAAGCAAGTCTGTAGAGACTCAGGTCATTGTAGCGTCTTTATGACGAGTCTCGTTGGACAACATTGATTCAAGCATTCCGCCTCGCCATTTATTCATTGAACAGTTTGCCGACGGAACCACTTTTGCACCTTGCGCTCTACGCCGGACTCGCTTCTTTGAAGCTTCCCGCTTGCTATGATCTCACGCACAACATCGACTGTCCAGTATGCGACTCCAACATCAGCGTTTTGGCAAAAGAGGTACCCTTCAGCCACCATGCCAACTCTACCATTGTTTGTCATTTAAGCGGTAAAATAATGGATGAAGACAACATGCCAATGGCATTCCCTAACGGATACGTTTACTCGACAGAGGTATGGAATCGTACGTTGACCCGAAGGGACTCTCACGACACCATCATTCCTATAGGCACTTGAAGAGATGGCCGCCAAAAACAACGGCAAAGTCATATGTCCACGCTCTGGTCATGTCTGCGATTTCTCTGCATTGAAAAAGGTTTTCATCTCTTGACTTCGTCTACAACTGCACTGCACGTAGCACCACCCTCGATACCGACATCCTGGTCGAATTGAAGTAGGTGGCAAATTGGTGCCAACGCTTTGGCGGGACACGTGTGGGCGGGCGCGGTCTTCGGAAGCGACAAGTTCGTTACTATAGCTCTTGTACTACACATGTAACCTGAACCCCAATTGTACTTGTCCTCCACGTGCTGGAGAATGGAATCAAGATCTTTCGGATCGGTCCGTTCCGTTTTCCCACGTACCACAATTAACTTTCTGCTCGACTACGTCGTTGAAACGCTGTCATGTACAAGCGCAAGAACTCGTCTGTCCTTACTAACGGCATAGAAAGGTTCTACGTTAAATCCAAGCGGACCTCCACCACACTCTCTTGGAACCAAATCCCAGATTGGCAGAGGGACAATGAGTACATTCTGAGCGGATACCGTCCGTAAGTATCTTGTTCACCACGATCGATACATAGTTTTTATCTGCCATGGCTCAAGCTGGGTATCCTCAGGGTTCAGAACAAATGGTCTGGATGCGTTGCCTCTGTCTTTGGGTGTATGTCGTGGAGATGTTTCGTTGTACAGAACACTCAATAATTTCAAATAAGCAGACCTGCACAATGAGACTGGTAAGCCCAGCTGGTGCCCAGGCACTGTGGTGGAACCAGATCATATTTGCTCTTTGATGTTCACACAGTGAACATTCACAGTCACCTTTGGGGTGCAATGGTTTTCGTCATTTTACTCGCGACCTTTCAGACGAGATACCTGGCAGTATACCCAACAGCGACATGGATTGATACCTTTGTTATTGCAATATTTCTTTTATCAGCGGTCTTCTGTCTGTCCGCCAGTGCTATATTTCATACATCCACATGCCACTCTCAAGCTGTGAGTCTTTACTCTACAGGAAAAGCCCAGTATTCTTAGACGAGACAGGTCTCTGCTAGGTGTCACGCGTTAGACTATATGGGCATTATAGGTTGAATTACTTCAAACGCTATAGCTTAATGCTGATACCTCAACCTTTAGTTCTTACTGTCGGGTCGTTTGTACCTTGCATCGCCTATGGGTTTTTCTGCGACATTGTCTCTCAGACTCTCCATTTGCTCGCTATTGCGTTTGCTGGTACCTGTGAGTACTCGTAAAGCATCAATGTTGATTTAACATGCTTTCTTGGAAGGTGCCTCATATGTTGTTCTAAGCCCGGAATATGCGAAACCAACCCATCGAAGTGCGAGGACCGGGGTGTTTATATGCCTCGGATTATGTGCTGTCGTGCCTGTTACGCAGTTGATCATTCAGCATGGTACATCGAAAGTATTCTCCGAAATGGGTTTTGGTTGGCTGTTCAGCTCGGGCACTCTATACATAGTGGGTGCATTAATTTAGTGCGTTCTCCTCGTTCACCGTGCATTTGCGTTACTGATGCGTTGTTTGATTTCATTCCCGCTCAGCGCCTGCCGCATCCCCGAGCGAGTTGCACCTGGAAAGTTTGACTATTTTTGTTCGTCACACCAGATTTTCCACATCTGCGTAGTCCTAGCCGCGCTGACACATTGGCGTTGTGTGTTGATGGTGCTCGATCACTGGCACTCTCGATTTGGCGGCGTCTGCAACGCGTGATCAATTCACCGCGTTTCCCACGCCGGTTCGGTGTGCACGGGTCAATGCGTTTGGTAAATCTTTATCGGACCATTTGCCAGCCCACGCCCCAGTGACGGAGAAAGTATACACGTTGGGAAAATGTTTCCGACCTCACTTAAATGAAATTGATAATCATTAGAAATTCGCTTGTGGAAAGCTTGGCTTCATTCGGAACCGTTCAGGATCTCAATCTACGGGTTCATGAAGCTGTATCGGGCAATGTCTTCTCTCCACTAGACAGGATGCGCGGGCTTAGTGCTGGGACGATCGACTTCCGACGGGAAGTGCTATGACGAATGAATTCAGTCCCTGGGCGCAAGGTCACCGCCGCACCAATACCTCGAGGCATAAAAGCTTTGCATTTAGGTACTTTGGCCGTACTGCGCTTCAGGGTTGACAGACCTGTCCAAGGTTGGCATTGGACGTTCATGACTCATAAGGCAGACGGGGACCGAAAGGGCAGGAGGGCACTCCGATACGGGTGTGCCGTCCAGTGTGTGTTGCTGGCCGCCGATGCGGCCTTCTCGCAATCGCCTCGTTCTTTCGACGGCACTTTGACTTCTTCCCTTATTGAGACCCTTCGAATTTCGCAACACTGCCATGCATCACAACCTCCGACCTGACACAGCAAGTGATTGATTCACGATCTCTTCAGGGGTTTATCCATCGTCTTAATCCGGAACTATACCCCGATCCGTGGAGGCTTGACCCGAGTCGCAAGGAGGCGAAGACGCCGTTCGGCTGTATTGGGTGGGGAGGTGGTGAGTACACATCATTACACCGTTGGCTGTGAACTGATAGACAGGGGACAGGCAAGACCGTCTGCTTAGGTCCTGATCTAGTACTTAACTGTTGGCACGTGTCAGGCTAATTGTTCTTGTCGAGTATCGCAGCGCTTTGGTGGAACGGTTAGGCGCCGGGGGTTTAACCCAACTGTCAGCCCAGTTACTTCGCCACACAGAAAGTGATGTGAGCCTCGTCCATCTCATGCGTTCTGAGAATCCAGGTACTGTTTAGTACTTAACTGTTGGCGTGCGTCATACTAAATGCTCTTGTCGAGTATCACAGCGCTTTTGGTGGAATGCTAGCGGTCAAACCCAACTGCCAATGTGCGTGTCACCCTTCCTGTGAAACTCAACAGCATGTTTAGCTAGGTTGGATGATGGCTAGGAAGACAAATATGGGTAGGTCATGTCAAGATCTTGCTGGTGCCTTTGAAATTCTGGCAAGGATACACTAAGAATAAGGATATCAAGCCGCGCCAGCAGTTTTTGCTTTTCGTACGGACTATGAAGCCCTGGGAAAGTCGGCAATATGGGACGTGTGTTGTGCGTCCACCCACCATCACCGTTCATTATAAAGAGGAAAACAGCTATCGAAGTTGGTGAGGTGTTATGATTTTACATGGGCATATATTCATAAACTAGACTGTGTTTCCTGCGCTCGTTGTAACCCCAGGGTCCTCTACGCCTGTTGTACCACTGGCGCCGAGCGTGGCAGGCGCTCGGATATCCTGCATCTGCATAGGCAGTCCGGTCGCGGATGTTTCACCACACCAATTTCCGTGATAGATCACTAGAGTAAGCAAAGGCAAAGTACCCAACACAATGCCAACCGTCGCAGCACTAGGCGACTGCAAGTCGACAACAAGCGCGACACCAGCCATACAAGATGTGCCAAGGAGGGGTATGAAGTGCAAGAATCTAGACAGGGTGGGACAATTCTAACGTGACATTAGATCACAAAAGATGGGCAGAGATGAGTTCTTACGTGGAGGAAGCAAGAATTAGTGGCGAGACGAAGGTTGATGGTGTACATCAGGAGCGGAAGTGTCACTGGTTGTAACACTCTAGATCCTGAGGCTGCAAGGACTCTGAGTTGGAGGGTCGTTAGAGTCACTCCGGTATGCACGCCATACGGAGGCTCACGCAAGAAGCACCGTGATCTACACAGCTGATCCCTCAGTAGGGGTGCTAACGATAAATACAAGACACATACCGCATTCAGTGTGAATCTGCGAGAGTCTTCTAGTTCCGCTGTGAGGCTAACAGTGACCACGTGTTGGTGACTACCGTACAACTTGTTGAGGAAGCAGATGACGCAAAGTGACATGAATGATCAGAGGGATGGAATGTTGTCAATATGACATGACACTGTTGATTTTATAGCATTTTCAGGGTACGCAGAACTTGTGGGAGTAAATTATTCATTTTAAAGATTAGAAGGCGGAGGTGGTCAGTTAAGACACGCGGTATGAGACCTGCCTCAGCAATCGCCTCTTTTAGACAGATTGGTCGCCACGCAGTCCGTCGCCAACTTTAATGCATGTCCAGGAAAACTAGAAGGGTGGCGGGGAACATTCCGTTGTTTTGTTTCATCCGAGGATCGTTCATCTTTAATCCGCGTGGCGGATTTCCCTGCCTTCAATGATTCCGCGCAGCACAAAGAGTTAACCAGTTATTCACCTTGCCGAATATTGGTCCATAAGAACAGTATGCCCGCCTCGTTCGTGCGTATCTCGTGCCTGTCTCCACCATGGGTTGTTTGCACCAATTTCCTGAACAGTACTGGTGACATTGTCTACCTTTGCTGATCACTTCAGAGGCCATCTACCGCGCCAAACCATGAAGTGCTTCCAAGAGTTGCCCGTGTAGTTCATCATGCGACCTATGCGCGGGAGGGTGCCACTGGCGCCAGTAGAATTCAATTGTCGATGCTGTTGATGAGCCGAAGCCGACCCGTGAACTCCTGAGCGACTTGTCAATCTCGTAAGCATCAAAGTTTGTCGTGCCTAGGCGAGGCGCTCCGGCAATATCATCTGCCAATTGTCATGGAAGAGTCCACACTTCCAACAGAGCTCATTTTCCATATTCTCTGCTTCTCCGACCCTCGAGATGTCATCCAATGGCGAACAGTAAGCTTAAAATCACACTCTTGCACACTCATGCTCCTGCCAGCCTCGTAGGTCTCAAAGGTGTTTTATGCCATCACCCACGAAACGGCGCTTTGGAAAACCTTGCATAGAACTGTTCCGTTTCCGTGTACCCCTGGCCCATTTTCCACGCAATCGGGCTCATCCATCGAGCGGACGCTTCTCCGGGCTGCGCGGCTTGCAGAGTCGTGGACGACACGGCCCATGCGCGTGCTTTCAAGGCTCAGGGTAAAAAACGACCCAGGCGATGTCGCATTAGGTTTTATCTCTGGGCGGTGGCTCCTTGTACTCGAATGCGACAAACGATTTGTGTTGCATGACGTCGATCCTGCCACAAAGAAGCACACACAGAAAGTCATCTGGGAGCTGGAAACACCGGTATTGTTCTGTTGGGAAGTTCAATCAATCATATCCTCTGGGGGGTACTGTATAGTGTATGTGTTGTTGAGCCTTTCGCACCCTTCACCGGAGTGGTATGTCTGCCTCGTTGATTGTCCTCCAGAGATGTGGTTTTAATATTTATGTAGGAAATTGTTGGAGTTTGGCTTGAATTATGACACTGGCGAACTGACTCGTTTGGCTGTCATAGACCTTCCCTTCGTTTGGACCGACTCAGTCTTGACCAAGCTATGTGCAGGGAATTCACAATCACTCTTCATTTTGGTTGGTGGAGATAAATTGGTGCTTGATACACGTACAAGGGTGTTTCACAAAGTCCAGTTACCACAGGAGGTATGGGCAGCGCACCCGAGTGACAAGTGCTGATTTAGCAGAATTACTAGGCCCAATCGTTCTACGCACTTCTTGATTGGATAATGTTATCCGATACAACTTTGGTCTCTCTCAGCCGCTCCGATCACTCGACTATTGTATATGTTTTTACCCTTCTTCCTGACGGGGTCTCAGGCGAAACTGTCCCACATACCTTTCGTCTCACCCACAGAGGCGTCATACACTGCCATGTTGTTGATGTCAAGGTTATGAAGCCCGCAGTTGATCCCACAACTGGGGCGATGAAGATCAGGCTCCTTGATCACTTCACGCGTCGTAATCTAATTCAACTCGTGTATGTCGAAATGACACTCCCGAAGCATTCCGTTGGCATGGTCTTATCGATCGACGTTGAATCACGTTGTCACGACATCAGCGTTGCGGAGGAAAGAGCACGGCTTACCCACTGTACAAGGCACTCTCAATACATCGATATTTCGGACGACGGGCAGATAAGGGGCTTTTATAGGGCGAAGCAAGGAAGAGGGAGGAGCGAAAGACCTTCGGATGATCCTGAAAATCAGCTCATCATGAAATTCAACATCGACACAAGGCAGGAGCCATGGGGCATCACTCGCAGCCAAATTGCGCCTGCGGAATGGAGCAACGAAGAGGATCCGTTGGATCGAATGGGGCAGGGAATTGTGTTTGACGGTATGCGAGGGCGATTATACTACCCTCACTGGAGCGCAGCGTTGGGATTCGTTGTCGTAGACATTGAGTAAACCTGTGCGTACAAATTAGTTGAACTCTTTATTCTAGACCATTGATGATTGGGGGAGAAATAGTTCATGTTTTGATCGAGCGTCGCATGTTATTTACATGAACAGATAGCCGTCGATTGTAACAGCGACAAACGATTCCAGAGTTCTCTTTCACCAACGCTGAGCGCGGCTGAGATATTTTGCATTGACGTAGGCAATATCTCACTTCTTCCATAGCAAATCGTTAGAGTAAGCAAGTAGCAGGCAGAGTGCCCGAGGCAACATTCAACTTGCGTGCCCCTTTAAATGAGCAGACTCGACGGCATGGCAATCAGCTAGATCGGGCGAAACTTGGAGGCACGGCAATGAGCGTTTGAACAAAGAACCCAAAAGGAAGCACAAACGTCTATCCCGTAGTTCGGATTTATTTGTGGGTAGGATGGCATAGTGATATAGTACTAACAAGACGTCTAGAACCCAATAGTCATATGGTATACGAACACACCCACGCAATAGACCGAAAACGCTACAATGAATATCCCTTGCCATTCTAGCCAGACCCACATCCGCACGATGGCTTCTAATCCCGTCATTTCGAATGATGGCGCGGGTGCAGAGGGTAATGCACCATCTGCCCTCTTATCCGATCGGGATACCGCTATCTCTCGCATACGCACATCGTACCACGCCATACCGGCTCCTGCGCCAACAAGCGGGATCTGAGGTATCCAAGACGGTAGCTGGATATCGCTGTCGGGTTCTTGCACAAACGGTTCGTCATCCAAAGCGATGAAGATGTCGTTTATGACACTATCGCGAATCCTTTGTTGTACAATTGTTGGTATATCCGGACGCAATATCGAGCCTCG
>JBBPUC010000234.1:0-29604 GCA_038094375.1 Tubosaeta aff. heterosetosa | reverse complement strand
TTGAAGAACATCCTCGTGAAGAATCACGCAGTTTGGTGATGAGGCTGAAGCCCTTTTGGGAGGAGGGCGAAGATACATATCATTGGTATAAACCGGAGGACAACCCGGAGGACAAACGAGAGTGTGTCAAAAAGGGAAAAAGAAAGGTCGGTTGAGCAAGTGATGGATGTTAATGAGCTTTCATTTCAGACTTGCGGTCGGTGTTACTTGCCACGCATGTATATACTGTAGTAGTAACAGAATGGACGATCAGCATTCCTAACAGGCGGCCGTTTCCTTCCGCAATTCCTCAAATTCAGCCCCTTCTCTCACTCGCGTCCTTGTTCTGCCCCAATCTACCGTGCTAGCAAAACCACATCACCCGTACCAATCTTGCCAAGATGTAGGTAGTACGCAAAGCCAACCACGACCACTGCTGTTTGTCCTACGTGGACGTATTAACGAAAAGGATACAAAAAATGGGATACAAATTACGAGTCTTTAGGATTTGTTCGTTAGCGGGTGGGATTGCATGCATTGAAGGGATAGAAGCCGAAACGCTGACGCTGCACCAGCCCAAGCGTTTTCTGACACGGTTGTCCCGGGCTTGGAAAGCAGGGTTCGACTTTCGTTTGCATTTTAGGGGGGCAATCATCGAAAGCGCTCGGGGAAGCGAATATTGTTGGTCAAATGGAAGCTGCAAGGATCAGAGCATTTTGTAGAGATCCAAGTGCGAGAGCGAGTCGAATCACTGCAGAACCAGAAGTGTAAAGTAAAGCATACCAGATTCCCGACTGCTTCTTTGTTTCTTCATCTCTATCCGGGAACACGACACGATGGTCTGCATCTCCAACAAGTCCTGAAGCACCGTAAATTGGAACGCCGATTTGCACGCATCTGCGGTGGACTCGTCTCCGTCGAACACAGTCGGGTCGGCCCGCGCCCCCTGCTCGGTGAAGGTGAGGATGAGATCGAGTCGTCGTGACATCCCACATGTTTTTCTATCAACGGGTTCTCTTCAGTCGTCTATAGATCTGTTGCCCCGTGCAAGACGAGACGAGGGACACACTGCGACCGCAAGCGTCTCTTTCCCGAGCACCAGCTCCCATCGACCACGGTGCATATCGAAATTACGCGCATGAGAAACGGTAAGCGACGTGCGCGCTTCTTTCTTTTCATTAACCAAATCTTACCTCGGGGCATAACATCGTACCAGGCACCATTCCAAAGGGTACACTTCTCTCACGCTAGCGGTGACGTCGAGCTTCCAGACCTGGAATTCGTCGCTACAGATTCTGGACACGCGCATGTCTTCCGCAAGGATTTATCCCGCGACGATGTCCAACACACTTGCCAGTTCACGGCGTTCTCAGCCATTCGACCCCTCAAAGTCATATATTTTGACGGGAGCAGTGCTGCCAAGTTGCCAAATGGCACAGCGGATACCATAGAGTTGCTTGCATGGGGCAGACCGGTTTCGGGAGATTTTGGGATAGAACTGCCGATGATCGAGGATCTTTGTCGATGGGGAGCACATTTCGGTGTGGATGACATTATGAGGTACGTTCGCATCTTCCACGGTATTCCTCAGATTGAATATGATGTAGGACGGAAATGGACTTGTGAGCGATATCCACTTATCTGTGGTTCAGCTCTCTTGAACAAGACCTAGTGAGGTTGCTGTCTGTAACTTTACCTCTTTTGTCAGTGCGGTTTCTTCTGTGGGTTTACCAAGCCGAGGGTATCCCAACGCAAATTTGTCCGCATGTTCTTGTTGGAGAAGGCTCAAATGGTTTTGAACAGCGGGACTGATCGCTTTCGAAGTCATCGATGCTGGGTCTTGGCACAACCACTTCCCTGGTGAAACCCGTGTCTGGCTGGATTTAGCCGGATTGGTTTCCTTCTACGATACCGAACTTGTACCTTTACTCGTTCCCATTTAAGTTGGTCAGGAAACAACATTTCCAGCGAAAATTTCTCGGCTGCCAAATCACGACTTGAAGCTGCCTTGGTCAGACCCCTGGGTGTGTCGAGCGGAATAGACTGTGAGGCGTTTATTCACTGGGTCGTCGTACTAGATCGTTTCACTGGACGGCTTGAATTGACACATGTAGGTCGTTCTTCCGCTCGACCCAGTTTTTTTTCCGCTCAAGGGTCTGCAGGGACAGGTTCGTTCGGCGCCTTGGATCCTAGTTCTGCAGCCGCTCTGACGGGATGGTAAGCTCTTTTAGTGTGGTCCTACTACGTTATCATCATTGAGAAGTCGTCGCTTATCGGTCTGTAGCTCTCTCAAAGGCAGCCTACACCAACGCGGTAGTAGCAGTATCTTCCAAATCTATGTCGAGTACTTGGCAGTCGACTTGAAGTTGATGCTTTGGAAGTTTTTATATTTCAATCATGTCACATAACAAGTACCAATAGCATGGGGAAACGATACACAATCCCATTTTAAATCGTAGTCTCGTACGGTACAGGCACCATTGTTTGGGGTGCATTTCCTGTAGTCGACACAGTGTGGGCTTCCCGAGGGAGTGCCGGTACACGCTTCAACGAGACACGCTCTGGCGGACAATCAGCACGCACACACTCTGCGCCAAGCATGGTATACGTACCGCCTTTTTCCTTGGCAGCGACGTGCGCCTCGTGGTTGCGCTTCACCCGGTCCAAAAACTCCTGCCGACACTTGGAGTGTCTGATGTGCTCGACGCGGAGGTTGACACGCTTCTCGATGTACCGGTTGCCAACGACTTTGTAGACGATGACGCCAACAGCATGTGGGGTCACATTGTAGATGATGCCGGTTCGTCTGCATGATCAGCGCTCAGACGATGACGGGTCAAGATGACGAGGAGACCGACCCATGGTAGTATTTGTGGGGCATACCCTTTTGTTGTGCAGCGTTGGCCTTGATGTCAACGATGTCGCCGACGCGGTAGTTGATGAAGTATGTCGACAATTTGACATGGCCATGTTCTGATGGTTTGTGAGCGTCCGTACGTTGAACCAACACTCAAGATGTACCCTTGAAGCCCCGCTTGAACATATGGCGCGTGCGCGCACGGTAACCGAATGAGTGAGGCATCTTGATTTATGTGTGTCTCTCCTTAGCAGCGACAACGAAGGCGTTCGAGTGGACTTACGGTGTCGGGGTCGTTGAGGTCGGTGTGGGGATGGTGTCGAATGGATGAGCCGGGTATCTCCGGTGGCTTAGGTGGTACTGTACAGTTGTGGCGCACCTCAACTCAACCAATACGGCCGTAAACGAACCACACGTCCGTCCCCAAGAAAAATGCCCAGGTAATGTCCTCGCCGTGTTCAATAACGCCCACATTGAGCTGATCATTCTTTGCAGGGCACCACGGAACCACAACAAGACGTGAGTTTCGAGGTCAAAGTGAGAATCGGTGCTCGTTCTGATAACAATACAGTTACAAGGTCCCTCATCGTGCATTCGGTTCAGCTCGTCTCGATGCCGAGCTGAAGGTACCTTTGTTACGTCTTGGTAGATCCAGGCTGATATGTGTGCAGCTTGCCGGCGAATACGGCCTCCGCAACAAGCGCGAGATATGGCGCATCGGTCTCATCCTATCAAAAATCCGTCGTGCTGCGCGTGAGTTGCTCAAACTCGATGACAAGGACCCAAAGCGTCTTTTCGAGGGCAATGCCCTCATCCGTCGTCTCGTCCGCATCGGTGTGCTCGATGAGACCCGAATGCGACTCGACTACGTGTTGGCGCTCAAAGTCGAGGATTTCTTGGAACGCAGACTGCAAACGCAGGTGTTCAAAACTAACCTTGCCAAGAGTATCCATCACGCTCGTACGCTTATCAGACAACGCCACATTCGGTAAGAAGCACCATTGTCCAACGTCATTTTAGATGCTCATACGCCTTGCAGCGTTGGAAAACAAGTCGTTAACGTTCCATCGTTTGTCGTCCGTCTCGACTCGCAGAAACACATTGACTTTGCGCTCACGTCACCGTACGGCGGTGGACGTCCTGGTCGTGTCAAGCGCAAGCGGGCTGCAGCAGCTGCCAAGAAAGAAGAGGGCGGCGAGGAAGAGGAAGAGGAGTAAACGGTCTTTGTTCATCTACTTATCCCATTCTCCATGTCATTTCTCATCACAATGTCCTTGCGCTATGGACATATGCCAAAACGACACCCATGACCGTACGAGGCTGATTAAAATCTGAGTCACGCGACTGATATGCCCTTAAACTCCGCTCTTCCTCGACGCCCATCATGTCTGACGTTTTATCAGCCCAGCACCCCCCAGCCCGTAAGTATCAGAGTGCACGGGGACGCACCGTACTAACGCACATGTGGCAGTGAGGGTCGGCGGTCGTCGTCTCTCTATCAGCGCCCGTCCCAAACCCCACCAGGCCCCGTAAGTCCGCACGCACACCTTCAGCGCCCTCTGCTCAGACATCGACACAGCGGCGGTCCGTCTTCCCCCACGGCGGCGACTCCTGCCGAGAGCGCAGATTACCCGCGCCCTGCCGCTCAGGGGCAGGGCGAGGACGCAGAGACCCATGCTCCCCCGCACGAGGACGAGGTGCCGAAGAAGGAGAAGAAGCATGGACATGGACATGATCAGAACAGACTCAGAGAGAGCGTCTATCGCAAGATTGATGCGACGATGCCCTCCAAGGATCACTTGGCCGCTAAACACTCGTTTGGTGCGGGAGGCAGGATCGGTCAGCCCGTGGGTAAAGTGTTGGCTGTCTGAATTAATCAAATGGCGTGCGCGAGTTGAATTTAAGATTCCTGGAAAGAATTGGAAGACAAATAATGTACACATAGCTTAACAATGCGTGTATTTGTATTGATTGTTCCAGAACGACTTCATTGTGCTCACGGCAGGCGGGCTCGGTTGGCATAAGAGTACTTGTTTTATCATGCAGACATAGTGAAGAAACACGAAGTAGGGACACACGCAAAGACGATCATGCAGTGACCTTCTTCTTCCCCCGCACCTTTTTTGGCGGACGAGGCTTCTTTTCTTTTTGTGCGGAAATCAAGGCAGAGGTGCGAGCGAGGGCGGCCTGTCCATGTCCGTCAGTACAAGATACTGCAGGATGATCAAGGACAGAAACAAATGTAGTCGCCAATCGCGCCTCCCCGTGAAGAATGTAGACGGGGGAGGAAAAGGCATAATGGGGACTGTCCAGAAGATGGACTGAGTCAGTATTGCAAACATGTCCACGCTCGACCTTCATACACCAATGGTGATTTCCAGCGAGTTCTAACGAGAGTGCGTTTGGGTTGGCCCCGGAAGCGAGGTAACGAGTGCTTGGGTGAGAATCGGGCTCAAGAAGGGCACTTACACGACGGAGATCAGGACGGTAACCCTTCCTTGCGAGGCCAGCCACGATACCAAATGAACGGCGCGCACCGGAACGGTTACGAATCCCGAACGTTGTCCGCGCGCCACGGACTTGAGAGGGCGTCGCTTTCGACTTATTTACGGTAACTTGTAAGCCCGAGGAGGAGTCCCTGATGTCGATGGTCTACAAAATATCGCATCAATACCCGTCTGCGGAGTTGATATCTCGGAGTATCTCGCCTTTTCGTTGGCCAGACCAGAGTACTTGTGCGAGTGGATATTGCGGAGGTTACCCTGTCGCGACAACATATAAATTGGGTAAAAGAGATGGCAAGGCTATCACATACGGGTTCGGTAGAGAAAATAGGGCCCTCGACAACCCTCTTGACGAGGAACGAGTTGTAGTTCTGTCAAGATGAGTGAGTTTGTCAGCTTGTATGCGTACTTTTCACTAACGCGAAGAAGAAGCCACTGGAGATCGGTCGACATCGCGCGGTGTGCTGGTTGTGCTAGACGATGGGCGAGTTGTGGCTGGTTAGAACTGTACAGTCAATCCAAACATAGCCAAACATTTGGCGCCTGGTCGCCAAACAACATTCCACTAAACCCTTAACTCCACTCCTGTTGACTCCAGAATGACGTCTGACTTGCAGACAAAGCCGATCAGAAACATAGACTTATCCTCGTGCGTCAACTTTCTCTTAGGGTTTGCGTATCAATCGTGTTCGCAGTCCGGAGGGGCGATCTTCAGTTCTGTTTCTGAACAATTTCAAGTTTCGGTCATTGTCTTGGTGTGCATAGTAAAGAAGACCGTATGTGAACATGTTTAGTGCCAAAAGCAAGGTAGAACAGAGCATCCTTGAAGTTCCGCCATGAAGTAATGTTAATTCAGCAAGTTAATCAGGACTGCAAGGCGACTATCTATAGAAGACGAGGCTCTGGCTACAAGATCTGATTGTGGCCATCTAGTGGCGGGAAGTACACCTTCTTGAAATACGTTGATAAGATTTCTCAGAAATCTGAAACCACGAGTCAAGCTGGCCGGTTAACGTAGGCATAGTATCGCAGCCGAAAAGCAAATCGAGAATAAGAAGCGCGGGTATTTACGACGAGTACACTCACCTTTGGCCCTGGTAGGTTGAGAAACCGAGAGATCATGATTTGAGGAGAACCTCGAGGGCTGACAATCGATCCAGGCGCCATGCGCCCGGCATTCATGTGGAACGAACGACATGAAAGAACATACCAGACACCTGTAAGTGATGCATGTTCGCTAAGCAATCGATACAAGTATGGGCCCAGAGCTAACACCGGACATCGGGATAGACAGAGATAATTGACTGGACGAGATTGGAACCAGTCGTTGGCGGTGATATGTCTGAAGAATACATATGACTTTGGTACATCGTTGCCAGCCCACACGAGAATTAGTATGGTCCTCAGTCTCCCTGTTCAGTACAAGGAGTCCGTGAGACATTGCAAACGGCGTTCAAGACTTCAATTTTTCCTTTTGTAACTGCCAAGTGAATACTGAAATAGTTTGGGTGTTCTGCGGCTCAATGTTTCCTCAACTGTAGGTTTATGATTATCTGGCAAACAATCTCATATGGAAGGCGGACCTTGTGCGTAAGATTGTGTAAGTACTTATCCTGCGTATTGCCCTGATCGTGTAATCTGGGCTACGTCATTCATGATCGCAGAATGGTTTTGGCATCAAGTCATTTCGTTTGACCGCGGACACATGCTTGCTAAAGTCCTTGTCCAGCGTGAAACGAAGGTCTTTGACACGTCGCATGTGTTGCGCCATTGTGCACGTATGCCCTGCGAACGCCCAAACTATTAATTTACTGAGTCAGCTGATGTAGAACTCCCTGGTCGCGGAACTCACCGATCATACCGGAATGTGCACAGATCCTGGATGACGATCATAACGGGGCAGGCAACATCTGTTGTCTAGTAGTCAACTGGGCAAAATGCGAGCGGTTGCCACACCAGGCGTAATCCTGCAAGCGGATGTCGACTTACTTTGGTGATATTTGATCTGTTTCGCTGTCTAACTGAGGAGGCCGAACAAGCCATTTCAATACCGCTCAAGAAATTAATTTCTCTTTGTGAGTTCCCCGCTCTCACTGCCCCTGAGGACTCGGGCGTCATCATTTTGATACTACGAGGGGCATTCTTGCCGCCATCTTTCCAAGCTTGCCCTTCTTTCCAAGGTAAGCGTGAATGCAGTGGAAGCAGTGTTTACTAGTATTTCTTTTCATTAATATGTCTTAACGTACCGAACATTACACAGGAAACGTACAGTGCAAGTACGATGCCCTGCGCGATTCTTGTCTCCTCATCCACGGTGAGAATGATGACGTGTAGTTTGTCATGCTCAGCTCACGGGCCGGAAAATCACCCATCAAGTTCTTCTATGACGCATTAACGAGAAAGTTACGAGAAGAGGCGAATTAGAGTCGGGAAAGGCCCGAGTGAGACGGAGTAACCATGACCCAAGATCTGTAAGTTTCGATTGTTCCTATCAAAATTTCCATCCATCTTTTACTGACGTATCAGGATTGTGCAGTCTGACCCTGAGTACACCGCTCTATTTGCCTTTGGCGTATTTCCTATCGTAATGGTCTAGGTTTAAATATCCCTGAAAATAGTATCTTGTCGTGGCAGCTTCCCGACAAAAACCCATGGAAGGCGCTCTTGCACCGCCAAATGACTTCTCCTGGGTTTATTAATCTTGCCGTTTAAAATCCCGTCATTCTGGCTGTATTAAGCTTTTAGTCGACACTCGTCCAAAACGTGGTATGTAAACGAGAGTTTGACCTCGTGAGGTTAGACTTACTAGTATTTTCCAGCCACAATGTTTTTCAGAAAGATGCCAACATGTGAGACAAGGTCGTAGACACGATCACATTTGTGATTGCCGACACAACTGCTTATTATTAATTAAACCCGCCGTTTGCTAGGGCGATAGGGCGCACCGTCGGCGCGAACACTTTTCCATGGAAAGGATGTAGTTTATAAATGCCCGTCGACGGTGCCAGGAAGATCCGATCCCCCTCCTTCAATGGCTTCAAGAGGTTTATACTCCCTCTCTAATCTCACACCCTTTGCCTGTTTTATCGCAGGCATCGTTCTTGCCCTTCCTGCAGTTGCAAAAGCAGTCCGACGGTCAGAGGTGCGTGAGAGTATAGTTTGATATGTACATCTTAACGCTCAGCAGCTCGATGCGATTCCAACTGTGGGATCAAGTGGTTGGTTTGGATCGTGGTGGGCTGGCTTCATGTTTCCGATTAATGGCATCGATGTCATCCGAGAAGGTTACGAAAAGGTAACAATGTTATCACATTCGAAGCTCATTACCTGATGATCGTTGCAGTACAAATACAGACCATTCAAGCTGGCCGATCATTATCGCTGGCTCGTCATCGTCAGCAGCCGTGAGCATATGGACGAACTAAGAAGGGCGCCTGACGATCAATTCTCTTTTAACGAGCTCGTGAGAGATGTGAGCACACTCTTCCCCCCTGAGATAAATATCAAAACATTGTCCATCCACAGCGAATGTCTGCAGATTACACGATGGGAAAAGAGGTTCTCATCAACCATTACCACATTCCGATTATTCAGTCTCAACTCAACCGCAACATCGGAGCCCTGAGTTTCGAAATCAGAGATGAAATTGTCACCTCGTTGCGAGAAATTCTGGACTTGGAAGATGATGGTAAGGAGTTACTCATCGCCTACATTTATCTCTCATCGATACTGAATGCATGCAGAATGGAAGTGTATACCAGTACTGAGCACGGTCCAAAAGGTTGTTTTCAGGACAAGCAATAGAATGTTTGTCGGTCTTCCTTTATGTATGTGATTCGACATTCTACCTGTCGACAACTCAGTCTCCTTGTCGCAGGTCGTGACCCCGAGTGGATGAATTTCAACATACAGAACACAATGAATGTTATCAATGGGGCTAAATTTCTTCAGCGTTTCCCCGCATTCTTGGCACCGTTAGTTCCCCTCCATATCCTTTATCAATATCTATCTTGAATTCTTCGTAGTTTCCTTTCCCTTTTCATCACCAACGTCACCCACAACACTAAGTGTGGTATGAAATATCTTGCTCCGATAATCGAAGAACGACGTCGACTCCTCGAAAAGTACGGAGACAAGTCGGTGGATAAACCTGTTTGTCGATGTCGGCTATTATTTTAGTGGTTCTCACCACTCCCTGCATAGACCGATTTCCTTTCACGGTTGATGGAAGTGGCAGAAGGCGAGGAGCAAACGACGAGACTCTTGACAGCGCGTGTGTTGACTCTCAACTTTGGTTCTATTCACGTTGGTACTTTCTCTCTGATTTATAATCTGTTGCTCATCATCAGCGTTGCTGTAGACAACCGCCCAGGTACGTTCGACTCCATGTTTTTGAGTCACGGACTCACAAACGAACATAGAGTTTCAGTCATGCATTACTCTATCTCGCGGCTAACCCGCAATACATACAACCCCTGCGGGAAGAAGTAGAGAATGCTGTCGCTCAGGAGGGCTGGACCAAGGCGGCGCTGAGCAAGATGCGCAAGCTCGACAGCTTTTTAAAGGAAAATCAGAGATTGAAAGGGACCGGAGGAGGCAAGTTGCCTCATATTCGAGGTCACGGATGCTGATCACAACATTTATCAGAGAGTCTCGCGCGCAAGGCGTTGAAGGACTTTACCTTTTCTGATGGCACGTTCATACCGAAAGGGACGATGATTTCTGCACCCTCCAACTGTCTCCACCTTGACGATAATATCTACGAAAATGCGGCTACCTTTGATCCCTTCCGGTTCGCTAGAATGCGAGAGGCGGAAGGGGAGGGTACCAAACATCAATTCGTTTCGACCAGCCTTGATTATTTACCGTTCGGACACGGCAGAAATGCATGGTATGTGCTCCCCCTCGCTTTCTTTTAGCACTTGTTGACGTAGATTCGTGGTCAGCCCTGGTCGATTCTTCGTTGCACACCAATGCAAGATTATGCTTGCGCATATCGTTATGACGTACGATGTAAAGCTGGAGGAGGTGATTACTCCAGAGAGTATCCACGTTTCAACAGAGATCACGGTTAATCCAAATGTAAACGTCATGTTTAGAAGGAGAAGAGAGGTATTTTCTTGATAGACATCATGTAGCTCCTTGCATGTACTACTTTCTGGTATGCAAACACAGCCACAACGGGGGGAGCCGGAGTTGAGGCGAGTTTCTCACAAGTTGGCCAGCGTTTGCGAGTTCTTTCAGTCCCTCGACCAACATGCGTATCCTGTCCTCCGTCCTCCGTGCACGTCCCGCTACAACACTTTGTCGCGCTGCGCCTGTCCTTCCTGCCAGAGTCCGTTTCTCGTCGTCGGACGCACACAGCCAAGAGACATTCGAGGCCTTTTCGGACCGCTACGTCGCCTTCTTCCAAGGTGCAGAGGACCTCTTCGAGGTGCAGCGCGGCCTGAACAACTGTTTTGCTCACGATCTCGTTCCTTCCCCCAACGTCATTGAGGCTGCTGTGCGCGCGGCACGGCGCGTGAACGACTACGCGACTGCCGTTCGCATATTCGAGGGTGTCAAGGAGAAAGTAGAGAACAAACAGCAATACCAGGCGTACTTGGACGAGTTGAAACCGCTTCGGGAGGAGTTGGGTATGTCGCAATGAATTTTTTTTACTAGGCTTGGCATTGATGTTGGGATCCTGGATGTGCACATGCAGGCATTCAGACAAAAGAAGAATTGTATTCTTCGTGAAAACTCTTGCGGGCGAGGTGGATGGACGTGTTGAGTAAGTGCATGTATTCCCCGCCTTTTTTCGTATGTCATGAATATTGAACGTGCGAGGATAGTAGATGCACTTTTTGGACAACCATTGTCGTATACTTGCCCTCATTTAATCCAAAACGATGCAAAACTTCCCTTTATATCTGGAAGAACATAGTTCATCTCGTTGGACCATGTCTGGAGCAATCGCCAGGTTTTGACATGTTTTCTCATGGGTTTATCGGCACATCGGACCGAAACCGTGAAATGATACTGCATTCCATCGGGAACACAATAATGTTCATTATCTGGAAACCTTGCATGATAAGCCGCACTTAGTCTTTTAAAATATCCCTTGCAGTTACGTGCGCAATTCTTTCGATCTTTCCGTTTAGAGTACTCTCGCAGCTCCGATACTGTGCTTGAAATTTGGGGTAACCTGGCAGAGGTTGCGCCACGCACCGTTTTTTCCCGCAATTCATCTCCGTTTCTTTTATCTGGTCCCCGGTGGCAAACGACAAATTGTCGGGCACTGATATTTCGAGGTTTCAGGGCGCCAACATATTTCCTGACCTTCCTTTTCCTCTTCATCTAATACTGCGGTGTCATGTCGACTCCATCAGAAATCTTGGCAGGGAAATTGCTAACCTGTGCCTCCATTGTGAGCCTTGATAAAACATCTTATCAAAGTTTTCGCTGACACGTCGGCCGTCACGTCAAAAAGGCGTTTATGCGGAAGAATGCAGCTCACGCCATCCTTGTGACTGATCTATCATCTGAGCAAGCTCGGAAACAATAGATCATTTTCCCCAGGGTTTTAAAATAATTTTACACGGAATAACTTCGGTGACACGAAAGGCCACTCGTACGTGAACCCCAACCGCTAGACGGCGGCCTTGTTGAAGAGGAATCCCCAGACTGTTCCAGCTCCCCAGCCACACCGTCACTTCGTCTCATATTGCAATTGGTCCCCACCCGCTACGCCTTGGACTTCTCATCGACCCATCGATTGCGCCCGACCTTGATACGAGTTTGAAATACGATCGGCTGTTGCATGATACCACCACAGGGTCGCCTATCTAGGTTTTTCCTCCCACTCGCGTGAACGTATCGGTGCGAAAACGGGGAGGACCGTTTAGGTCGCGACGATGCACGTTCCATCGCGTTATCTGCGTTGGCGGTTGATCGGCCAGCTCTCCAAGTATGCACGTGCGCGTGCGTTGTCGTACCTGTGCGCTTCACGTATCTCTCGTCCCCGCCTTCAACGACTGGTTATCTAGTGGGGACGCTTACATCGCTAGTGCCCATCGTTCTTGGTTACGTTAAATTCCTCGCGGTGCGTAGCGTACGCTTGTGTGCTTATCAGACACGCCGCATAACAAGTGCGTGCTAGGCTACATCCAGAGACGATGTCGTCGGTTCGCTTTTATTGTGTACGTTGTTTTCCTGTCGCGTCTCACTGTTTGCCAAACCTTGCTTGACGACGCGGTATCATTCTTGGCGTAGGGGAGCAGGGGTGCCACGACGTGGTCACAACAAGTTCATTTCCGGCTCTCTTCTGGCCGAGGACATCTATCGACCGCACCGACAACGATTACCCGGTCGGCGCGTGCTCACACGATTGGGATTGAACGTGGGAACACGTATGGTCCAGGCGAGCGCCTTCTGCGCAACGGATTGAAAACACGAATACGTCCCTTGCCACCACGAACAGGCAGTGCTACCGGACCGGAAGTACTGCGCGCTGCGCAGCACTGCCACAAGTGACAGTAACGTCCACAGTACGTCAAGAGGATGACGGCTGTGATGAGGTCCGTGGCATCTTAGATTGCGTTAAGCACGGAGGTGTACGTATTATCAGTGACGAGCAGGGTTAGCGTCCCAACGTTTGAGCGTCAGGGCACCGCAAGCGAGCTGTATTGTTGCCTCGGTGTCTGATTGTCCTCTTTTGGTTTGGTTTGGGGACTGCTCTGCTTGCTTGTCGTCTTTCCGGAGGTAGACGGTTGTACGTGCTCATGTCAAGCGCATACGCAGATTTCGATGGACGTGTGGCAGCTAGCATGGCGTTTACTCAGTTTGGGGGCGCATGGCGCAATCGGAGTATCGGATTGGCATGCGCTGTCACTCACTCCGAAACTGATACATATGGTGCACTCGCGGTACGAGTATACGTGCTTGCCCTACCCCTCCGCGCACGATAGGCCAACTCAGGTAGATTGCATTGCACTGATGTCCATGGGAGCACATATATACACACTACCGCCGAGTTATGATTCATACTCTGGCGACGTCCAGCACATGAACGATCCCATAGCAGGAAGGCGAGACCAGGCGTAATTCTGTCATAGTATATCGAATTCGACACGAGAGGCGGCTCGCCGTGTACGCGCTTCCCGCCCTTAATGTCGTGCCTCATACTTACCCACTCGTCCTCTTGAGGGCGGATACGGCCACACATTTTCGCACCAGCGCCGCCGTATGCGCCTAATTACCTCCCAAGTCAAAGATGACTTGGTGCGCAGTCAGGCAAACGAACGATCGCAGGACACATACCTGCGTGCTTCGACATCAAAGTTGATCGTCTTACCCATGTTGGCAATGGTGAGGCACGC
This sequence comes from Tubosaeta aff. heterosetosa, assembly GCA_038094375.1. Classification (NCBI taxonomy): domain Eukaryota; kingdom Fungi; phylum Basidiomycota; class Agaricomycetes; order Boletales; family Boletaceae; genus Tubosaeta; species Tubosaeta aff. heterosetosa. The sequence goes on along the minus strand of JBBPUC010000234.1, from coordinate 15,904 downwards.
ACGTCCGACGTCACGGCCTCGTGGGACAGTGGCTGGACGTGGGGGAACCGAACAACGCACAAAACATGTGCCAGATCGCAACGAGGCCAATGTGGGGAAATGTGGGGGTGCCAGAGCCATGCACGACGCCGGACCTAGAATCGTTCAGTCACTTGGTGGCTAAAAGCCTAAAGTCACGGATCCTACGTCGCTCTACTCCATCGCATGGGTCGATGCCACCGTGCCTTGAAACCGAAAGCGACTGGACAGATAGTATCGCTGGGTTGATGTCCACCTGTTTCACAAGTTGGAACAGGGCACCACGATGATGACAGACGGATCGTACCAATCTAGGCGTTCTCGAACGGCCCAGCGTCAAGACAGACGAGTATGTCCCGTGTGTTCCGAGATATAGACTGGATCAGACCCGACCCAGGCCAGTCGGTCCCGACTGTGACACCGTTCGAGCCAGAGTTCGGAGAACACGGCGGTGCTCTGAGTGCGGTGGTCGGCAAATTGCGGATCGAAGTGCGCCGACGCATGACCATCCTGTGCACAAGGCACGTTCGACGTCGGTGATCCACGTTCGCCGTTCGTAAACCAGGTACCCTCTTTGGGCCGCACATTTGTGGGGCTGCATTTCAAGGGTGACGGAGAAAAGAAAAAAAAAGGATAAATTTTCGATCAATATGCTCTTATTTTGAATCGTCACGACATTCCCCAGGACCACATGGTCTTGGCCAAGTCAGCCTGATCGTTGTGATCTCGGAACGCAATAATCGAGTGGTGATTTCTCAGGCACGCCGCAACCTTTGAAAAGGTGCTGGGGCGTAGTTCTAATCAGTCTCGATAGCCCCAATAATACAGACCAATCCTATCACAACCAACATTGATCGAATTCACCGCGCCATAGAAAACTCAAAGTCGAGCAGAGAAACAAAGGAAGGTCCAAGCGCCGAGAGTCGTGTGCCCGTTCACAGCTCAGAGTGGTCACATCTATCCCCCGTTACACCTCGCGCCCAGTACGGAGTTTCCACGGATATCGATAACGCGAAACAACAAAGGAGAAAACAATGCTACTGGTGGAAGAACTTGACGACGCTGAGCTCACGACCATCCTTTGTGCTCCAAGCCGGCAGTGACCGAGTTCCTCTCCGTTTGTGGCCACCAAAGCGATGGAACTGTTGCTGATTTTCAAATCAGAAGCATTGCAGAAGCACATCTTTTTCTCGACTAAACCCCGTTTAGCAGTCTGGCGGCGACCAAGCGGAGGTGATGATAAGGCAGGTATTTGACATTATCGTACAACCTTGATATCGGGCCTGGTGCCCGTGATATGATGATGGAACGCATACGGATATGACTAACGGGTGTCCAGACGAATCGTCCGCTGGCTAAGCGTAATCTGCTTCATAATTAGCCGTGATACGGGAGGTCAGATATGCAGCTCTAAAACCACCTTGTTATCTAGAACGGTTTCGTCCGTTCATGCCCATCGAACAGGGAGATGTTCCTATAGCGCGCGGTCGATCTTGGTGATTATGCGGTCCCACGAGGCTGGCCCGGACGTAGTTTGCGGTCACATTGTCCGCCATGTCCCCGCCATTTTCCTCCGAGGGTGTAATGGAATCGAAGACGGTCGACGGTGAGTTCCACAGACATATCATGTGTACCTTCCTCGGTGTCCCGCTGCCGATTTCTTGACATCTCTGATTCTGACTGCAAGGGTAGTATCGCCAGGAGTGGAGGTTTCTGGGAAACAAAGCAACATTCCATTTACGACAATCGTGGAGTGACATTTGCAAAATCATATCGGGTAACGCCTACGCGCCATTTGTAAGGCGCTCAGCCAGAAAGGCAGGTGGTGCGCGTACTACGTATTCTGATAATGGCATGGGTAGTGGCTGGATTGTCATTTAATGTACATAGAGAATGTCGGGGTGAGGGGAGTCTACGATTCAAAATGCCACACGGGTCCGAATCATGATCGTGACGCTTGAATCCGGTGTCAATCGCGGAATATTACTGTTCAATAGAAAACTGAAACATAGAGACACGGCTAAAGAGCGGCGGTCTAAGCAACTTTGAGATATATAGGTAGTTGTTATGTTCTAACAGCAAACATATGTTGTTTTACGTAATACATAATGGATGGGAAGGCACCGATAGGCGTAGCAGTAAAGATAGAAGAACGTGAATGATCGTGGGAAGGGGCTGAACATTTCCCGACCGTGAAGATCGGACAGAGAGCGCGGGACCCGATAGAGAATGGATACAGCGACACGGGGGCGTGGAGCAGAAGCTTCGGAGGGCGCAGGGAGGGTGGAGACATGGGTCGATACGCAGCTTGGGTGGGCTGGATCTGGGAAGGCGCAAAGCTGTACGTGGCGACGGCGCTGTGGTCTGGGCAGCTCACACGTCTGGCAGAGGGATTGTCCAACGGGCGGTGTTGCGATAAGACGACCGTAAGGCACGTGTGATCGGAGACAGGATCTGGATTATTCGAAAGTGGAGCTTTCCATAAAAGGAAGCTTGCCGATTCGGCGATCGAGATCTCGGAGGGGAGAGATTATAACAGATTTTCGACATTTCAAAAGGCGCACTCGTCCAACTCAAATTTCATCCCTCCTGGTGTGTGTTTACCTCCACTCGCCGCCTCCTTGTTGATTTCTTTTCCAGATGGCTCTCGTGTGTCCTCCTGTTCGTCGCACTTTCTCAGACGAGCGTGGTCCTGGCACATTCCACTCGCTGGGTCCACTCCCAATGAGAAAATCCAATCACAAACCCCCCGTCTTTCATATCCACGACGACGACGAACACTCATCTTCCCTCGACGAACATGTCGCCTCCCAAACCCTCCCTTTTCCTCGCTCCACCTCTCCCCAATCCTCCTCACGCTCTTCCTCCTCTCCTCCTGCCACTCCCCCTCCTCCGCTCTCCCGAGGCGTATCCACCCCCATTCTGCTCTCGAACGGAAAACCTCTCAAATCATCCCTCAAGTCATCCTCCTCATCCCCCGCCATGTTGGCCCCCGCTCACCATCTGCACCTTCGTGCCCGCTCAGAACCTTCCACGCCAGCAACCACTCCCAAAAACGTCCACTTCCCAGAGAAAGACTATGCTCTTGCTACTGTCAGAATTTTCAGCTGCAAAGCCCGTCCTGCCGCACTCAGCAGCCCCAACGGCAACGGCAACGGCGATGAGACAGAAACAGAGGGCGAAGACCCTCCCTCTGCACGCTTTCCATTCCCTCGCATGCCCTCCATTATTAATTACGAGGTCGACCCCGCCAAATCCTCTGTCATCCCTTCTACTCCTGCCCCCGACGCAAATTTACTTCTCGAGTCTCTCTATCTACCATCATCCAGTCCCACTACTAAACCGTTACTCGTGGGCTCTCTCCTCGTCCGCAATCTGGCATTCGAAAAGCACGTCGCCGTTCGCTTTACCCTTGATGACTGGCAAACCGTCAGCGAAGTTGGTGCCCACTACGTCGACTCTTTTTCTTCTCCGCCGCACCACCTTTCCGCTCATGTCTCCCCCTTCCGTGACCCTATACCTTCCAGGGGAAAGGGGTGGGATCGCTTTGCTTTCGCCATCCGTCTTGAGGATTACGCTCCATCTCTGAGCACTCGCACAATGTGGCTCGCTGCCCACTATCGCGTCACTTCGACATATCCCCAGCCTGGTTCGACTGAGTGCGGCCCTGGTGGGGAGTGGTGGGACAACAACGGGGACAAGAACTACCGTGTAGCTTTCAGACCCGCCGCCGTCAGTGCTACACCCCCAAAAAATAGACCCCGCCATGAGACCATATCTGGTACGGTTGTTTGTTCGGTCATGTCGTCCACAACACAATGCTTATGTTACAAATACCAGCATCAATCACATCACTCCGAACTCAGCCTCAGCTCCCGACGACCTGCAAGAAACATGCTCTAGGTCTCATGATCCCGTCTCTCAAGGAGATGAAGCCACTGCACGAGAACCATAAGCCCTCGGTGCCTCCACGAATTGGCAAGCTCAGCTTGTGTAATTATGTTCCTCCAAAAGCGCACACCTCGTCAACGGTTTCATTTCCCTCAACGGGCTCCCCTCAAAGTACGTCAACGTCTTTGGACACGCAACCAGAGTTGGCGGCATCAGCCACATGCCGGCTGTCATCCGACGAAGAATCTACATCACCTGCGTCGTCGACTCTTTCAACTCCCACTGTTTCACCTACGATCCCCCCGCGTGTGATCATTGGTGGACAACCCGCAACTTATTCGGATTCCTGCAATGAAAAGGAGGACGATGTCCTCCGGTCTTCTAGACCTTTACATGTTGCTGACTGGGAGTGGTCAGCACCCAGCGAGCCGCGGATGGAACGGCTCGTACCTCGACGTGCCGATCTCATGCCTCCCCCAGACGCTCTGTCGTCATCTCGAAGGGGTCTGGATGACCCTCTCTACGATGCGTTTGTCACGCAGTGGTGCTTTGCTCAGGGACCCTCACCTATCCACAGTAATTATGGCGAAGGTGGAATCTTGGTTTGATTTATCACGATTTAGACATGACATATCCCATATTGCCCGCGATCGTGTGATTTCATACACGGCCACGAACTAGGCGATTCCGGTGCGCTTCTCTCTCTAATTATTCTTGGTTATCGCGATTGCAGTCCTGCGACCACCTATCCGTGTTTATCTCTCTATCCTACCGCTGATGTTTGTATCACCACCCTTTTGTTGCGTATGCGGTTCATTCCCGGTGTATCGATGTATGGGTTTTACTTCTTTTTACCTGTTCATAGCATCTTTTTCGTCATGCACAGACTTGTCATGGGTATCATTCGGACTATCTTTTCTGTTGGCATAACAGTGGACGTCTCCACTCTATACGTCGGATGTATTCTTAGATGTCAGGAGTGAAATGGAGTTTCTCGATTTCGCTCGTGTCGAGTGTGTACTTGTAGGCATGCCGAAATGCCGAGATGGAAACATCTGTCAGAGCCCAGAATATCGATCATCTACTCACATGAAATAGATGAGCACGCTCAAAAAAGCTGAAAATATGGACCTAACCACGTATGTAGATTTTAATTATATCCTGAAAATGTCCTCAACGTGGTTCTACCAAGAGCAGGTTTAATTTCCCGAATTCGCAGTCATGCAAACGGTCATTCCACTTTGGTCATCACTTGAAGCCGCGCCGTTTCGAAAAGGACAGCCTCACGGATACCATCGCAGAGGAGGTGGCGAGATTGAAAGACGGGAGTATGTGGCTCACGTTTGTCTCGACACGCTGACGCGATCGCCGTGGTCGCAGTATTTGAAGGGAATCTTGAAAAGGAGAGCTCCGATGGAACCGGTCTCGCTGGGATGACGATCAAGTTTGTGTTTGAGATTGAGGCACGCCAGGGTGTCAAAGCAGACGCGCTTCAAGTTACCGATAGGCTGTTATCAAGACGACGGAAGGCGTACGTACTTAGCGCGCTGGCCGGCACGCCCCCAGTTGCCGGTTACGTACTTGGCGCGCTGGCCGGTCTCAGGCTCGGCAACCGATGCAGCTGCAAACGCCGTCGTGGAGGCGCGGACATTCTGGAATACGTGGGGCGTTTTTGTTGAAAGGGATGGCGTTATTCAAGGTTGTAACCAACATTGTTCAGGTATTTGCATTCAGTGATTCGATGTTCTCTTGACGTTCATCCATATACGTCTCTGGCATGGTCTGTTGTATCGGCTGCGAACCGGGTTCGTCCAACTCTTCATATATGTGGCATCACTGATCGCTGTGGATAATCCTCAGGTGCTCGTAAACCAGGGTGATTGAGACGAGAAGATTCTGGGCTTGGCAGGCACGATGAGCGACGTGTTTACGTTCGTTCATGATGCGGAGCCGTTGAAGGTGATCGAGGCACACATCAAGCACATCACAGCAGGTGACGGAGTGTGGACACTTCATTACGGAGGACTTTTGTCAGCCGTCTTCCGCCTCGCAATGTTCATTACTTATCTTCATGCTTGGGGATCCGAGCAGTTAAATGCACAATTCGGACGTCGACTCCAAGATCACCGATTACAAAAATAAACTGCGAGAGCTGAAGACCGCATTCTTGGAAGGAGTAACGCTGCGGGGTCACTGTTATCTATATGATGAACGTTGTGGAACACACTGGTAAGCTTAATTTCTTGCCATTGCCGTTAGCTTCATACGTATGTGACACAGCGGAATCCATTGACCTGAACGATATGCCATATGTGTTCGGCGCGAGGTACGCGCAGGAGAAGGGTTGCTTACCCGGTAGTCTGTCCTCCGAGAGATCTGTGACATCCTCAACAACCCTGACGATGATGCACCGCGAGTATGTCTTTTCACAGGTGTCGCTGGCTCGGGCAAGTCCGCGATCGCATACTCGATCGCTCGACTATACAATGGCTAGGCTCGTCGTACTACTCTGCCAGCACTGATGCCGCAAGACGGAACCCGCAAAATCTTTTCAGTACGATTGCGCGTGATTTGTGCCACCACGATCCTCGGTTCGAGGGAGCTCTTTGGGACGTTGAAAGGGCAACCGCGCACTCGTACGGATTCATGCGATTGGACTCGTCGTCACTGTTGTCGATGCGCTCGACGAGTGAAGATGCAGACGATCGACAATAACTCTCGGTCGCACTGTCGAGGCATATTACTCAACAAAACCTGCCAACTAACCTCCGTTTCCTGATCACTACTCGCTCAGAGGATGATATCCTCTATGAACTTCCCTCCGGAACCCAATTCGTCCGTAAACGCCTAGGTGATGTTCCGGAAACCGCGACTGATGAAGGCATCGAAAAGTTTGTCCTTCAATCCTTACATTGGTTCACAGGACCCGAGTCTTCATGGCCGAACGGTGGTTAGTGCCAACTCCTTGTGGAACATCTTTTTCAGTGAGCATCTACTGCATACAAGTTTATCAGCGGGCGTAGCTCCACTGGACTTGCGAGCGACTTGAAGTACTTTTAGAAAGCGACGGTAACGAAAGCGTTCACCCACTGGACAAACTTTATCGGAGGGTCTTGGAACGGGAATTTACGCACCCTCGTGCTCAACAACGACTTCACGAGGTGATGGGTATTATACTTGCGCTGAAGGCGTCACTATCAACTGCTTCTCTTTCCGCCTTCCTTGGCCATGGGCTGAAGGTGCGAGAGATCGTGAGACCGCTAGGATCATTGCTAGATGGCGCGGACAACGAAAGCAAGCCTATCCGTCCACTCCATACGTCATTTCGCTCGACGAAGCACACAGTTCAACTTTTCACATTGAAACCTTGCCTTAATATTCCCTCTCTCTTGGCCTGGCCTTTCTTGGATGCATGCGGGATATGCTTAGGTTCAACATTTGCAACCTCAAGGATCCCCATGCAATGTCGACGTCCCTGACCTAGCTGATCAGGTGACAAAAGCCATCTCCTACTCATGTCAATATTGCATGGACCACCTGCACTATGCTAAGTGTACATCTGACTTCATAAATAAAGAGATGATCTATAAAATTCAATTGTCAAGGATATTCACACTCATGCACCATAATCAGGAATCAAAACAATTGCATTCAACTCAGCAAACCATTTGTCAAGTACAGGGGTGCTAGCACGAGATGTAAGGAATTGACCTACGAGAAAAGAAGATATAGGTTTTAGAAAGAACTGCAATAAATGTCTCAATCAGTTCCGTAGCCTTAGGCGCTGTTCTAGAACCTCCGGTCATCGTACCGGCCACCGCGGTCATATTCGCGGCCACCACCACCATAAGCTCGGTCGTAGTCGCGATAGCCACCGTACCCTCCTCGGTCATAATCACGATATTCGCGCGGGCGCTCGTCGTATCGCCCACCACGGCCACCTCGGTAATCATCGCGCCAGTAGCGACTGTCGTATGGCCGAGGATCATAGGGTCGTTCATCTGCAATAACATTACATCATGTCTCTAAAACAAACAAAACACAAACATACTGTCGTGGCGTTTCGGTGGTCCGTAGTAACGTCCAGGTGTAGGTGTGCGCGCACGCCCACGTCGAGCCTGATAATTCGGATGACGAATCAGCGCTAGTACAAAACGGCCAAATGTGATTACATCACCTTTTCGACCGTGATAATTTTGCCCGTAATTTCCGTTGCATTTAATGCGGTGATGGCAGCGTCAGCTTCCTCCGCGGTTTCCATAGTGACGAAACCAAACCCGCGAGATTCACGCGTGTGAGGATCATACATAACAGACGCTTTCTTGACCTGAAGGACAGTAGTGCGTCAATGACCCTGTCCTGGCGTAGAGAACGGGTGAACGTACGCGCCCAATTTTAGCAAATGTCTGTTCGAGATCACGCGTGTCGACTTTATGGCTTAGACCTGAGACGTGCAGATTGTTTCCCGGATTGTGACCGCCTTCACGACCACTGGTGGATGATTTCATGGCGAAGTAGAGAAAAAAAGGGTGGGGATGTCATTTTAAGTAACATGGCGAAAAAAAAGAGACGTACCCTCGGTCATCACGTCCGGGGCTCCTGCTTCGGCTGGAGCGGTGGGGGACCTCCCCACCGCGGTCACGGAGGGGCGAACGGCCACCGGCGTTCCAGCTAGGTTCATCGTTGTGTGGTGCCCCACCGTTCATGTTTGCATCTGTTGGGATACTGATCCCAGAGGGCGCAATGTCTTGGGAGTTCCAGGCTAAAGAAAAAGAAAAGGGACAAAAAAGAGTACCACGGAGGGTCGATAAACGGAAAGAAACACATCAATGTCGATTCATTGGCGGGCTGGTTGAAGAAGAGAGTGGTGTGTGTTATGGTGGAAATATGAAAATAAAGCTGGAACGCAGATGTACGTGAAAATCAGAAACGTCAGCCTTGAGCTGACCGCCAGCAAAGAAAGAGCGAAAGAGACATGTGCTGAATCCCCAAAGCCGGTTCAAAACGGAAGTGCTGAAGCGAGGTGAGAAGTGGTGGAACTACTGAGGCGGGTCGTTGCCGCAGAAAATATCGAATGCAGAAATCGTCGTCGTCGTCGGGGCTGATGCTGAGGACGTACCGTCATCCATTGTTGCGTATCTTTGTTGCTGTCGTCGTCGTTGTCGTCGTCGACCGCAGAGAAGAAAAAACCAGTGTGAATCGGATCTGGTGCATTACCCGGCAAAACAAGGACACACAAACACAAACCTGCCTCGACTTAGTGAATGTGCCGAGATGAGTTTATTTAGTGATCAGTCGCAGGTGCATTGCTTTCTTCCTTTTTCACAAAGGTTGCGGCGATGAGGCCTTCACATTGTTGGAGACGAGCTCAGCAGCTAGGCTCTGGGCACCAAGGTGACTTGATATAGGCTCTCTGGATGGCCTTATAAACTACTTGATAATCACCGTACGTTGTCTGATGCCTCCTCTCAGTGTACCCCTCGCAGATTCTCAATTCACTCTTAATTTATCCGGAATAGCCAGCTTCTTCGGAGGCAAAGAAGTTATTTCCGCCATGGCTACTGTCCATCTTTGTGAAGGCAGGCGTTGGCTTGGCTGGTATAATTGCCCCGGAAGCTTTTCCTTTGCTACTCGTTTTGCACGGATGGCGAATACACGCGTTTGGGACGGCTTATTTCCCCCGAGAAGTGCTCCCCCTGTCTTGTTAGGATTGGGACTCGACGGCCAAAGGGGACCCAACTACATCGCAGCCCTGTCTGGCACTACGATGCACACGGGGCATCTCGCCCACCTTACCATAAAGCGGAGTAAAGAGATGAAGGAAGTTATGGTTCCTGGGAGGCTGACGAACCCGATCGACGTTGCATACCTTGTCATGGGTCCCGTCGATTACAATGCACCCATCAAACGATTGCCCCTCATCCACGCCCTAAGCGGGCTCATCCCGATGGCGATCAGCATCGTGACCTGCGTCATGTGTGCATTGATTTATGACTGGTTCAGCTTCTCCATGATCTTACTTGGCATGGTCTCGAGTGGCTTGGCTACTTTTGTGATCGGCCGAGGGAGACTTGTCATTCAGAGATCCGTTCGCAATTCCGCGGCGGACCCTCCCCCTGGAATATTGCTCGGAGACGATATCGCGGTTGTGCTCAAGGGCGACGAGTGGGGCGTGAACGCAATTACAAGAGCCCGTTTCGAGTTAGTCACCGAATCGAAACACAGATTCTGTCACTTTATTACCAAGAGCTACTCCGCCGTCGTGGGCGTCGTGTGCCTGTTCCTGTTCACCTCTCAGTTCATCCTCCAACTCCTTCTCATTCCCCAAGGCACTCTGTTCGGCCAAACCATGTTTGTGATCTCTGTCAGTGCATCCTGGATGTACAACTACTACCTGTCCTTGTTCGACGCGGAGAAAATCCAGGCAAAGCTCCTCTTCCAGACCCTTGGCAATCCAGAGATGCACCGGTTCCGTGTTGGGACGCGACCGACAATGGCAGTCCTTGTTTGCCTTTTGCTCTTCCACGACGTCAGAGACTCCTCAAAGGTGGAGGGTCAAGATCGTCGTTTCGGAATCCTGCACGCGTGTCTCCCTCATGTCAATGCTAGTCGCGGCGTATGGAAGAAATGGATGGACAAGGTGGTAGACCAGCTCATGGACGCTGGTGATGTGTTGTTGTCCAAGTTGACCGTAGACGAAGAGGGAGAGGACGAGTCGCTTTCCGGGACAGAACGGGCGCTGTTATACACGCTTCTTGGTGATGCGCGTGCCGCATTCGATTGGTATTTGGACAACTGGACCATGTATTCTTCTAGTACCAGTAGTAAGTTGGCCAATATGGGGTGGCCGGGGTCCTAACGGTCGAGTCAGGTTACAAGTCATCTATTTCAGTGTGATTCAGATGCTCGTTCGTCCGCTGCTCCGGACTTGGGTTTGTCAATCACCAGCTCGTCTTGCGTTTATTCACAACCGCACGCGTCCAATGGCCACCACTGAATCACTCGCCGCAGAGATCGCACAGCAAACGGTGCTAGTCAACGAGCTCAGGCTACAAAACATTGACCCTACAGGTCTCGACGTCGCCAAAAAGAAACTCGGGGAACTCAAGAAAGCGCTCGGAGCCGTCGGGAAAGCTGAGGCGGGTTCGGGTCTTGCTGAGGGGAAGGATGGAAAGAAGAAGGACCGGCTGTTACTCAAGACGGCCAAGGTGCGCAGCTCTCCGCTCGTCGTGTGATCGGGTGATCCATTCGAGATTGATTTTCTCTCTCTTGCTCATCCACGTAGGGCACGCGGGATTATGGGCCCGCAGAGATGTTTTGTCGGGAGTACATCGAACGGATCGTCAAGGATGTGTTCACGTCGTATGGCGGAAGCTGTCTCGACACGCCCGTGTTTGAGCGCAAGGACGTGTTGACAGACAAGTATGGCGAGGACTCGAAACTCATCTTTGACCTCATGGACCAAGGGGGGGAACAGCTCGCGCTCAGGTATGATCACACTGTCCCGTTGGCGCGTTACCTCGCCATGTCGGGTGCAACGGTGCAAGGCAAATTATGGCAAGTCGGAAAAGTGTATCGGAGGGATAACCCAGTCATGTCCAAGGGTCGGATGAGAGAGTTTATGCAGGCGGTGAGAACACTTCTGCCTTGTCACCTCGATAGGGAGACTGACACGGGGCAAAGGATTTAGATATTGTCGGTGTATGGGATCCGATGATCCCCGATGCGGAGATTGTCAGTCTGCTCTGTACCATCCTAGCGCGGTTGGATGTCGGCGAGTTTACAGTCAAGGTGAGGCGTTTGTATATCTATCTTCTATGATACGTACATTCAACGTGCTGCGCGGTAGATTAACAACCGTAAAATATTAGATGGTATTTTCGAGGCATGCGGCGTACCACCAGGGAAGATACGCACGATCTCTTCTGCCGTGGACAAACTTGACAAAGTGTGTACATGTTCTGGTATTCTATGATCGTCTCCTTGACTCGAAGTCGCTAGCTGCCATGGGCAGACGTCAAGAAAGAAATGACAGATGAGAAAGGTCTGAGCGCTGAGGTGGCGGACAGAATTGGAGAGTATGTAAAACTCAAAGGCCAATCATTTTCCTCGTATCTATGGGCTTTGGAAGTGACAATGAACTTCCAACAGGGGGACCATCCCTACTAGACCAACTAAAAGGCGATAGCCAGTTAATGTCTAATCGCAGCGCAAAAGACGGGATCCTTGAAATGGAACTCTTATTCACGCTTCTTGGAGCGTACAATGTCATCGACAAAGTACGTCGACTCTATCCGTTCAAAATTTAGTGTTTCACTTGTGGATAGATATCTTTCGACATGTCCTTGGCACGGGGTCTCGATTACTACACTGGGATCATCTACGAGGCTACTGTAGCAGCCTCGGCCCCTCCTGGTTTCACTCCCAACGATTCTCCGCCTGAAGTACCACCCGCACCCACAACCACGACTCCCAAAAAGAAGGCTAAGAAAACAGACGCGGACGAGGAAGAAGAAGTGGATGAATCCCAAGTAGGCGTAGGCTCTATTGCCGCAGGCGGGCGGTATGACAACCTCGTGGGGTCCTTCACCTCCGCAGCAGCGGGAGGGGGCAAAAAGGTGGCCCAATGTCCGTGTATCGGTGTCAGTATCGGGCTGGATCGGATATTCGCGCTCGTGTGGCCCAAATGGGCAGACAAGGGTATGCGGAGTAAGGAGACGATGGCGTACGTAATTGCAGTGGGTGATGGGCTGCTCGAGGAGCGTATCAGGCTGGTTCAGGAGCTGCGGGAGGCCGGAATCAAGGTGATGCAATATTTACATTCCTGCTCCCGTTAAACGGGACTGACGCCGAATCATTAGACAGATTTCTTGGCCAAGCGGAAACCGAAACTGCCAGCGCAATTTGCGGCGGCGGAGAAGGACGAGGTGCCATTTGATATCCTGCTGGGCGGGGACGAGCTGAAGCAAGGCCTGGTTGTTGTCAAGGAACAAAAGTGGGAATTTGTCGACGGGAAAAAGGTCAAGGTCCAAGCGACAGACCAGGGTACCAGGGTCAAGCGCGAGGAACTTGTCGACTGGATCAAGCAGACACCGACGTACATCAATTGGTCGAGTGGTAGGCTGATTTAGACCGTCGATCTGGGGACGTAAATTGTGCGTTTTTCTACATACCCATAGAGCTGTATTACTGGTTTGGCAAAGTTCCCTTGCAGGAATGCAATACCCATCGTGCACCTGCTTAACTGGAATTCTTGACATGCCCGGAATGAAACCACTTGCTACAGTAGTACGTGCCTTGTCTGTGTCGTCCACTGCCCATGCTATCGACCACACTAACAAACCAAGCGGCCAAATAACACTTTGAGTATAATTGGATTCGATGGTGGTACAGCACCTCGTTGTGTGGTATGGCACCCGTCGTAGCGCTGATCGAGTGAGGCCGCCCGCCAATGTGAATCATCATTGTAAGTTGTTTTCTCTGAACGCTCAACTAGAGCTGCCTCTGCTCGTCTTCTGCCTACAACACTCGTCATTTTCATCCTGTATGCCTCGCTAGACCCGAAAGATGAGGCCGAGGACGCTCGCCGTTGACGTGATGGAGCGTGGAACGCCATGGGCGTGTTTTACTTGGTTTGTCCAGATAATTTCTTGATGACTCTATTTTGAACTTGTATATGATGTGGGTGCGAGGACAAGGCCACATCTTGTCCATTTATCTCAAAGTCATGTGTCCGTCAGCTTGAATGGCCTTTCATCCAAGTCATCAGTACGACCAGAGCGTGAATGAAAGGAACTGCGAGGCGAACACTACAAGGAACCTTGGAGTCGTGAGAATAAATTCCTCTCCAAGATGCCATCGTACGAAGAGCCTACTAATTTGCAGTCGAGTGGTTTGTATCGTATCAGCCGTTGACTGACTTGAAACGCCCCTTGTCCTCCAACAGAACGCCATGTCCAAGCATGCAGTAATGTCTTTCCCGGAACTGTTCGTGCTCGCGTCCAAGGACTCCACTCCGCGCCAGTGGCAAGTTTGTTCGAGGCAGCATTTGATCCATATCAAATCAATTGAACTCTCCGGTCGTGTTCTTGTCAGATGTGGCCAATTGTAGGTGTCTCGCAGTTCTCAAAGCTGCTCACAACGCAAAGTCCATAAGGTCTATCGTCTTTCCCTTGTATGGTGGTAGTCTCAGTTCGCCAAGGTCTTGTTCATACTCCTATGTAAAGGCACCGAGGACACTTTGAGGGGTTTCTCAATAGGTACGCGCTACGTGGCCGGCTTCTAAATCGCAGCCCTTCTTTGACAGACCGAAGGGGTTGTTTGTGTGACCATCACCCGCACAACGCATGCTCGCCCCCACAGACGAGAACGCCCATATCTCTGGCATGGTACATACTCGTTGCAGCTATCAGATGAACGCAAACCTGGCTCCTTGCCTGCTCATTGTGATACGTTCCAACGGCGTGAGTTTCCTCAAGGCGAGCTTTGGGGAGCCCAGGCGCTCTTTTCAATGAACAATCATCACCAGAGCCAAGGTTCACCGCTTGACCAGGCGCCTGTCCCGCGAACTAATGGTTTTTGTGATCCAGATATCTTCTCGAGTCGCAGTTGCCATGGACGCTACCCCTATGAACACCGTTGCCAATAGTAGCCCTCATCAAATGTCCACACTAGCCGAACGAACAAACTTCATGCAGCTCAAAATAATAAGGACAATTTTGGTACTCAATACGCGACGCACGCACCTAGCCTCTCTACATTTCGTTACGCTGTCTTAGCGCACCGAAGTCGGCACCACGCTATTGACCAAAGGGTGCTCAACAACCAAGTCACACAACAAGTATGCAAGTTTCGATATGCGCCGTGGTAGATGGGAGCTAGTACTCGGGAAAGAGACGCTTGCGGTCGCGGTGTGTCCCTCGTCTCGTCTTGCACGAGGCGACGGATCTATAGACGACTGAGGAGAACCCGTTGATAGAAAACATGTGGGGTATTACGACGACTCGATCTCATCCTCACCTTCACAGAGCAAGGGGCGCGCACTGTCCCGACTATGTTTGACGGAGACGAACCCACTGCAGATGCGTGTAAATCCGCGTTCCAATTTACGGTGCTTCAGGACTTGTTGGAGATGCAGACCATTGTGTCGTGTTCCCGGATAGAGATGAAGAAACAAAGAAGCAGTCGGGAATCTGGTATGCTTTACTTTACACTTCTGGTTCTGCAGTGATTCGACTCGCTCTCGCACTTGGATCTCTACAAAATGCTCTGATCCTTGCAGCTTCCATTTGACCAACAATATTCGCTTCCCCGAGCGCTTTCGATGATTGCCCCCCTAAAATGCAAACGAAAAGACGAACCCTGCTTTCCAAGCCCGGGACAGCCGTGTCAGAAAGCACTTGGGCTGGTGCAGCGTCAGGGTTTCGGCTTCTATCCCTTCAATGCATGCAATTCCACCCGCTAACGAACAAATCCTAAAGACTCGTAATTCGTATCCCATTTTTTTGTTTCCTTTTCGTTCATACGTCCACGTAGGACAAACAGCAGTGGTCGTGGTTGGCTTTGCGTACTACCTACAACATCTTGGCAATATTGGTACGGGTGATGTGATTTTGCTAGCACAGGAGATTGGGGCAGAACAAGGACGCGAGTGAGAGAAGGGGCTGAATTTGAGGAATTGCGGAAGGAAACGGCCGCCTGTTAGGAATGCTGATCGTCCATTCTGTTACTACTGCAGTATATACATGCGTGGCAAGTAACACTGACCGCAAGTCTGAAACGAAAGCTCATTAAGATCCATCACTTGCTCAACGGGCCTTTCTTTTTCCCTTTTTGACACTCTCGTTTGTCCTCCGGGTTGTCCTCCGGTTTATCCTCCGGTTTATACCAATGATATGTATCTTCGCCCTCCTCCCAAAAGGGCTTCAGCCTCATCACCAAACTGCGTGATTCTTCACGAGGATGTTCTTCAACAAAGTTCCCCGTAGCCAGAAGC
>JBBPUC010000233.1:21311-31778 GCA_038094375.1 Tubosaeta aff. heterosetosa | reverse complement strand
GAAAACGTACTATATTGCAACCGCGTCACCTTTCCGTGTCAATGCACCAGCGGGCATACCTCGTGTACAAGATAGACTGTATAGTACATACCGTACTTCAGCATCCCCATCAGGCAAAGTAGTTGTTACATGAAACGAACCAATTTATCCCTCGGACAGGCGCTAGGTTTCGACTCGCGTCCTTGACCAAGTTGCATCCTCACACGAGTCCCAACCTAGCCTCAAGCTGATCCGCAAGCTCGTCCGCCTCCTCCGAGCCTGACGACTTGACCTCCCGGCCCTCCGCGACACATTTCCCACACTGACACTCAAACCCCCACTCGAGCAGCCGCTTGTGTCGCTCCTGTACGCACACGCAGGATCGACGTACATGATGACCAGCTCCTCCCCGGGCTCGATCTCCGTCCTCGCAACGACCGTGATCCGCGCAAGCGCCGTGCGCGTGTCGAAATGGTGCACAGACATGTTGGGCACGCACGCGTGGTTGAGGGGCGAGTACAGCCTATAGATGCCTCCCGTGTGCTTCGAGGTCTGCAGAGCGTGAGTGGGCATCAAGAAAACGGGGCGCGACAGACTGAGACTCATGCGGCCGAGACCACGTAGAAAGGCGTCGTAGGACAGGTCAATGGACGGGGGGACGGGCCGCTTCAGTATTCGGGCGAGCTTTTTCTGCTCGCCGGGGGTCTGCGGGGACTGGAATGCCCAGAGGTAGAGCACGTGGGCGCGTTTCCAGCTCCCGCGGTTGGGCTCTGCGCTGCAAAACTGTCAGTTAGATGTAGAGGGGAGGGGAGGGCATACCGTAATGCGTGGAAGCGCTCTTCCATGCCGGGCTCGGCAAGGCCTTGGATGACTGAGAGGTCGTCGTCGAGTGAGCCATCGTCGCGTTGGGCAGAGAGGAGGAGTTTGCTCGTGCATTGAGCGAGTGCGTGGAGGGCCATCCACTCTGTGCGCCGCGCAAACTGGAGGAGAGGGACCGATGCGGGATTGCGGGCGGGGCAAAGGGACAGATGCACTTTCTCTGACTGGGTTCGATACAAACGATTGCAAAGCATGGCGGAACATGGCGCAGATACCGAACAGGGTAGATGGAGTAGTGAGTGCCCTAGCGGGGTCGAGCAGAATGTACACGCCCTTGAGGACCGCTGCAGGTCAAAGATACCTGACGATCAGCAAATCGCAGATGGTCTTCCAGCCGATTGTCAAGGAAACACACCATTCGGGGGCGCCAGACGACTTCACCTTCAAATAACTTTTCAGATGCAACGAGACCTTTGCCTTTGAACGCATTGAAATAGTGTACTGTACTTTTATGTTGCTGCTCCATTTTGCCACGTCGAGGCTCTTGTTGACGCGGGACACGGGATACGTGGCGCTCGCTGGACCAAACCCTCTCTCTGCAGAATCTTTCGGACGCTGATCGCCCAGGTTGGATGTGTATCCAGCAACCTTGACGACGCCAAGAGTCGATCAGGGCGATGCGTAGGTCTTCCTCCGACACAGCCGCACGGGCCATGGTTTATTTGATGCGTTGGACGACCGGCTGATGGTGATCGTAGAGTTTACGCTTAACCACCGTATAGCCGCATTTCGGATCCTCAAATCACCACCAGTGTGGGCGCGCTGGTTTCCACCCGAACGTTTAGGTTGGATTTATGGGCGCATTGAATTAATGGCCTGAGGATTGACTGCCTCATTTTCCAGCGTCAATCTGTCACCTTAGAAAGGCGGCGTGACCTCCGGATATCCAAGCAGTGGAGCTGGAGCACAGCTACGGTTTATACAATGACATGTCCTCAGGGCGAACTAACGAAATAATCAAGTCCGGTATCTGCAAAGTACCCGTTATGGTGTGGCGTCTCAGCTTTCTCGGCCCAGTATTTTGCACTTCTTGGGGCACATCGCTGGCCGCGCGATGGAATAGCCAGAAGTAAGTGTTCATTCATTCAACGGTCTTTATTACATTGCGATCAAGGCCCACCTCCCTTTCTGCGATGCAATAACATCATGATTGCTGTTAAGCATAGCCAGAGACGCCCAGCCATACTGCAACGCCGGTGTTAAGTGGTTGCTTGGCAGAGCCTCTTTCGGGAACCCCGGGCGAAGACCATATAAAATGACTAGTTGATATTGGGTTGCGCCATCTTTTCCCTCTGCACTCGTTTCTTGGTGCAGCTTCAGACATGAGGTCCACCACTGCGACCGCTGTCCTCGCAGCTACGTTTTTCAGCTCTGCCTTTGCACAAACATGGTGCGTCGTGCGTTGATTCTGGTGGTGTTGGAACTGACACGTCGACAGGTGCGGGAAGAACTATATGTCAAATCAGACGGTTGTTCCTCCAGGTGGCCAGTTCCAGCTGCCCCCAACCAGCACCGCGCCTTTGGTGGCCTTCCGTTGCTCACCTGCCTTCCGACCTTATCTCGAGGAAGATGCAACGTCAGCCTCCATTATCGTCGACACGCCCATCGTGTACCGGTACATCCAGGGCGCTGCTCCCATTTCTCTGTCGACTTCCAGTTCGGTATCGCCTGGATCGCATCGCAATGACCTAGGCGCGCTGAACGTGACTATCAGCATCAACAACCAGGTCCTCGCTCAGCAACAGGTGCCACTCAACACCACTGGCTACGAAATCTCCGTCGATCTTAGTTCCTTCCAAGCACAAAAAACGTCTTATAATGTGATCTGCGACGCGACATATGAGTCTGAAACGTCATACACCTCTGAAGAGTTTGCGACGAACTCGTCTCTCCTCTACCTCCCTGATACGAATTCCTCTGTGGTCAAGACAGACTTGCGGACGGGCTCGTTATGGGTCCGGCCTGCAGATGGCAGCGGCGGAGAATTCAAGCCATTTGTGCCTCAGGGCTTTTACATCTCATTTGAAGAATATCTCAAGACGAACATATCTTATATTAACCAGTTGAAGGCAGACGGCTTTAATACGGTGAGACTTGCTTCGTGTGCGCGCCATTGTATAGAGCTCATGGTGTTGTAGATTCATCCCATTCCTCCCTATGACAACGTAACATTGTTCCAGGAGGTCCTCAACAGAACGGTCGACCTTGGTCTTTACCTGATTTACGATATGCGATCGTACGTTGACTCGATCTCGCGATCTCTTCTTCGTCTCACTGCCTCTCTTCGCAGATATTACCAAAACTTGACTGAAGTTGCTCAGCTCGTCAAGACTTTCAACACCCTTCCCAACCTACTTCTTTGGGAAACCGCTCACGAACCCGATGGCAACTCTGATCCCCTCACTGCCGCACAAAGCGCCTACGACTTGATTTACGAACTCGATGGTTACCACCCCATTTCGATCGTGCTCAACTGCCAGGTAAAGTTTCTGCACCTGTGCTCCCATGTGCGTCATCTGACCGCGAACGCAGGACTACAACTTTTCACCCTACGTCGCGGGCGCGGACATCGTGCTCGAAGACGCCTACCCGATCGGCATCAACGCCACCTACTCCCTCGTCTACCACACGCCCTGTACCCCCGATTTCGGGCACTGCGGGTGCGACAACTGCCAGGGCTACGTGTACGACGTCAAGGCACGCATCCAGACCTTCAAGGACAGGCTCAACGTTCTTGGGTATGACCGCAGCAAGACGGTCTGGACGATTCCTCAGGCATTCGGTGCCGGGGCGCCGTGAGTACCGACACGCTCTGTACGCCCCCAAAGTCGCTGATCTCGCGTGCAGATACTGGAACATGACCCCGAGTGGACAGCAATGGGCCGCGATGGGCCTGACCTCGTTCAGCCACGGCGCGACGGGCTCCATCTCGTACGAGTACCCCACCACGACGGGCAACGTGTCGACGATCGAAGGCACCGCCGTCAACCTCACCGGGATCATCACCCAAAACATCCAGCCGTTCATCGTGGACCCCTCGGCTGAGTACACGACGTACAACGTGCAGGGCGTCGACGCGGGCGTGTGGTACAACGGCACGGCGTACCTGCTCCTCCTCGTGAACATGAACCCGGGCGAGGTGTACGTACCGTGGGGCGAGGTCGGGCTGGGGGCGGTGACGAACGCGACGACGCAGGTGCAGCGGATCCTGTCGGTGTCGCAGAACACCAACGCGACAGGCTTCAATTTCAGGCCGGGGGGGATTGGGATCTACACCGCGACGCCGGCCAAGGGGGGCAAGTATTAGACACACGATTTCCCGATGGTACATGGTAATTATGGATACAGCGTTGGACTTGGGTTAATGGGTGTGTAGAGGACGGATTTCATGGCATTGTATTTATTTATAAGCTGAACGACCCGAATGTATTCGCGTACCGATTAACGCGAGTTCCAAGCAACGATAGCAACCGAGTCGCGGTACCGTACTTTGCCAATATGTTTAAATGAAAAGTGCTCTGATACAAATTTCAAACGCTGCAGGAGCAAAAATAAAAATGGACTAGCCAGGATTCGAAACCTGACGCGTCAGCGAGCTGACAATTGATATTAAGCTACTAGTCCGACTATAACTCGAGCTAATTTGACACAAGAGCTGCTGCAAGTATGCAAAGCATCACCTGTTGAGAGTGACATTTTGCATACTCAAGTTCACCACTTGACATCAGCCTATTGACTTTGCAACACCTGGGCTCGATTTCTTCGAAAATTATACATATTTATTCAAGGACGTATTGGACTCGTCTATCTCTCGGTCCTCGAACGACCCCATGCTCACCGTTGTCCGTCTAACAGCACACACATGGTGTCAGTAGAAAGGATGCAAATAAGAAATTGGACAACTTACATGCTTTCGTTTCGTACTTGCCTGCTCACAAAGCATCAGACTCAGCGAAGAAAGAACAAAATACAACGACGGCAACCCACCAAGACCTACGATCACGTTCTGCGGATCCTGGGGTTCGCCACGCAAATAATTCTCGAGGATGTGTCGCGTGCCCGCCGCATACCGTGCCTGCGCATCCAGCGTCGTGCCCGAATAATGCGGTACCATGCCATTGCCGCCTCCAAGCGGGTTCTTCATCGTGCGCCAGACGTGGTCTTGAGGCGCAGGCTGGACGTTCCACACGTCTCCGGCGTAGCCTTTACGTGGGGCGATATCAATCAACTAGCACATGCGAGAACCATATGACACACCGCGGAGCCGGCCGGTCTTGAGGGCTGTAGCGACGGCGTCCTTGTCGCAGATGGCGCCACGAGCAGTGTTGACTAGCCACGCACCCTATGGCGATAGCACGTCAGATGAGGCATCAAGCTTGAGTTGGCAGACTACATACAGGCTTGAAGTGGTCAAGCAGTTCAGCGTTGACAAGGCCTTGTGTACCTTCATGGAGGGGACAATTGACAGTGACGACGTCGCACTGGGAAACCAACTCCTTGAGGTTATCAACACGGCGGGCACCAATGGCCTCGGCTGAAGAAAGTGAACCCTTTTGCTCCAACCAAGGAGAATACTGTCCTACCATTCGGGAGAGACGTATAATCGTAGTAGAGGAGCTCTTTGGGGTCGAAAGGCCTCAAGCGTTGGAGGACGCGATAGCCAATACGGCCAGCACCAATGGTGCCAATCACCTTGTTCTCGAGGTCAAAGGCATTGCGGGCAATGTCGGAGACCTGCCACTCCCCACGTTCGACCATCTGATGTGTCATATAAACAATCGGGAATCGTATGGCAAAGAACAGACGTGCCTCGTGTGCAGGGACAAAGTTCCTGACGAGAAGGAGAATGGACATTACGACGTGTTCGGCCACGGAAGTGACATTGGACCCAGAGACCTATAGAGTCATTAGTAAGGTCCTGCGATCAAGGCGAACAAACTCGCCTCGAGAACTTGGATGTTCTTCTCAACGGCGGTGTTCAGGTCTATGTGGTCGGATCCGACACCGGCGGTGACACAGAGCTTGAGATTCTTGGCCTGATATAATTTATTACCAAGAGCACTAACAAGATAGCGTCAAACTCGCCTTCTCCATCAAATCGCGAGTGAGGTAGCCGGGATGAAATGGTGTAGTAATCAGTACTTCCGCATCTTGAACGTGCTTCTGAAACGCGCTGTTGAGCCCCTCCTTGTCATCTGTGACCTACAAAAGATCAGGATTCCATAGACAACCTGCAAAGGAAACACACAATGTATTCGTGACCAAGAGACTGGAGCCAAGAACGGAGACCAAGCTAAAAAAAACAACGAGTGAGTGAGCACGTCGTGAGGTGCTGATGTCGACCGACCTGGTTCTCGACAGTGCCCAGAAGACGGGGTTCAGCTAGGGCGGCCTTGCCACCACGATAGAGAACAGCGAGGACCTTCATGTTTTAGTTAAGGAAGAACAGAAGAATGAGATGGCCTACGAGGAGACAAGGCCATCTTTTTATACTCAACTCGCGCACACCTCGGTGACCGGAATGAGATCAGAAATATCCGATCCGATCAATATTGTCCAGATCATGTGATCATCCATATATAGATCCCGATTCTATCCGAATACCCCTTTAGGAATTTTGTACGGTTTCTTCCGATCTCAGCCAACCTCTCGTCACGCGTCAGGCAAATACTGTCACAAAACTAAGCAAGAAGTACCAGTTCATCAATGATGGGCTGTATTCGCCGCAACTGCAATGTGGTGTGCAGCCTGGTCACTGGTTCATATGTGGCAGCTCGGTTATTCATTGGGTGTCACACTAATTTTTTGGGTGGTTGCTCCCGGTTGCGCCCATACAGAAAGGGACAGTAAGTGTTTTGATTTGAGTAGTAAACTAGAGTAGTGATATGCCAATAAGCTAATATTACTAGATGCGTGCAGAGTCCGATGTCAAAAAAATAAATATCAAAATAAATTTGAGGCTCAAAACCATCACTTGGTCTTTGCTGGCTCGCTTGCCTGCGAATCGGTTTCGTCGTCCAGAATGTTGTGCATCTTTCCCCCCTTCAACGCCTTCATCCGTTCTCGTATCACCGTCGTCATTTGATAGGTCTTGTACAGACCCTGCGTGTGGCTTGGCTTCCACCCGTCCGGTAATCGCTCTTGCTGAACCCACAACCGAAGTATGTCCATGTCCACGCCATCCGTCGTCGCGGTTTCGCCACCCAGGATACCAATCGCAATCGCCATCTCCCCGCGTGCAACCTCCGCATGCATGCTGTCCAGTGGGCGTGACTCCGCTTCGCGCTTTACCCGAATATTAGCGATGTCCTCGAGCGTCATGCGGCCCGGCCGATAACGACCTCCTTCTTCCATGGCGGTCTGGAGGAGCGAGTCGCTCACCGCCGTCGGCGCGTACTCGTCTTCGTTGTGTGCATCGACGTGGAACAAGGAGGCGTCGTGCTCGATGAGGTTGTGCCGCGCAAGATCGGCAAGGGACATTTTTCGGTATTGAGCAAGGACGAGTATCCCGGCAAACGAGAGCAAGTATGCAAGCAGACTGGACAAGTGGTACCCCTCCTTGAGGGCTTTAGCGATATCGAAGACACCGATGTTTTTGCCGTTCCGTGGGCTAGACGAACGCGATCAGCACGTGTGTAATCCCATGACGGATCGACGACGCTTACAGGAAGCCGTGGTTGGCTAACGTATTCAAGGCGGGACAAGGCGACCTGAGGTCACCGGGTTGAGGGGGGCAGTAAGCATGGGTGTTCCCTGTTACGGGACACACACCACGGGAGTGTGCGTGGTGGTTGTGAGCGTCAACTGGAGAAGCGAGGACTGGAGATAGCGGACTAGACATGGTGTGTGCAGGTATGAGCTTGGATTGATCATCGTGTCTGGCAGGCTTATATATATCGACTCGGCGGTGGATTTCTACTTCCGTGGTTCACATCGGCACCATCAAATTAACCAGGTTCCTTGCCAAACTCAAATTTACTCGCACACAGAAGGACGCGATGCCAAAACGTTGGTTTATCGTCGGTGAGGCACAGCAAGTCCATCACAGGCTGTCAAAATGAATTTCACAAAACACCGCTTCGTCACAACCACGGAAGTAATTTCTTTTTCCTTGAGCGCTCCGCTCCAGATCTCGAGTCTCTTGTGCTTGCCGGCCGCAAATCCTCACAACGTCAAGATAACGCCGTCCTTCGGCGCCGCACTTTCCAACTCGCTGCATCAAGTGGGTGATTCCCCTCTACGAAGCTCGTACAGCTGCTTTGGAAGCCCTCTTGCTAGTTTCGGCCAGCATTGGTTCATCAATGCATCACTGCTTGACAAAGCAGAGACAAAAAACATGTGCACTGTCATTTGCAATACCACATGCACAGCTCTCTTGATGCTTACAGTATCAAGCGTAGATCTCGAGGCGTTGGGCGTGGCACTGAGCGCTGACGCCACTTTGCGCTCATACATGTGGCCTTGGTACAGATCTGCTGAGTCCACGATTATGGGTCCCTTGCCTGGTGTAGCCCCACATCCGACGGCAGTATGAAGCTGTCTCGCTTGTCTTCATTCTCTACATCCATCTCTGTTCCGAGAACCGAGTGACACACGTGAACTGAAGAAAGGAAACGCTTGGCGACCGGTCATTGACGGGCATACCGACAGACTCCGCCGCCTTAGCAACGCAGCTTATCATATCAGTTCCGCATACTCACACTCGGTGCCTTGGAGTTCTAAAAGATAGCTAATGGGTTGTCGGAAGGACGCCAACTCTGATACCCATTTTTTCGACCTACAAACTTTCCTTGTAACGACAGCAGGGTATGATGTGCCAGCTCGTCTAGTTTTTACGGGATCGCGTCTGTCAGTTTGAGCCGGTGGCGACATGTTTCTGCCAAAAGTCACTCAGGTACGTACTTGTGTTCATCAGCCTGTGCGCCGATGCCCACCGATCTCATGGGAGCGGTCCAAACCAGGATACGACATAACTTAATATGTGAAAACAGCAACGGGAACCAGAATCTGCACCCAGAATCATTATGATTACTTCGTTATCTTTTTCGAAGGATGGCGATTCCTCCAGCGGTGAAAAAAAGGCCGAGGCCATTGCTCAAGGAACTGTCCTATACCGGGCCGATATCGACCATTGGGTATACTAAATCACACGATTCTTGCTTGATTTTTCTCGGCCCACTGGAAAGGCGGTATGTATGTGATCACATGCCGACGGTGCGCATACGCTCGATCACTCACGCTGTAGCCCGCCACCGCACCAGATACTGCATTTCCAAGTATATGCTCCCAAGTTATTCCAAAGAACGTTGGAACCGTCTCTCATGGCTGTCGTGTCAAGGCTTACTAAACAAAACACATGATACATGTGTATTGACTGTGCATGGGGTCGGTCACACCATTCTAATAGCAGAATTGATGACATGGCCCCCCCGCCGTCGGTGTTATGGTCTCAGTCGTGGTCCTCGGTTAGCATACAGCCTCTACAGCCATCTCCATCGGAAGGGGTTATTTTTGTGCAACATCCTGTTACTGGGACTCGTCGTGGGACGACGTTGTTCCGCCCCTTTCTTTCTTCCGCCACATGACTTGATAGTGCTGAGCGGCGGCCGTAACAGCCCGAGGGACCTGTAGCTGAACGACGGCTCGTCGCGAGCTTTGGGACGCGGATCCTGGTGTTGCCGATCATCCTCGGGTGTCGGTCGTTTTTCGAGGCCGGGTTTCGTGTCCCCGTGGATTTGGGTAACGCACCATATTTTTTAGAAACGGCGTAGCCTGTCTTGAAGTTCAAAGTCGGGGACGAGGATCGGGGATGCTTTGTCACCGACTGGAGACCGCGGTGAGCACGCAGGCCGGGTGAAATCGGAGTGTATCGGGACGAGCGCATGTAATCCAAGTTTGGAACGGAATATGCTTGATATGCGGAAAGGAACGGAACGGATTTCTCTCCCACTATAGAGATTGGCCTCCCGGGAATCCCGGCAAAGGTGTCCCCGCTGTTCTGCAGCTTTTTGACAAGTTCCCGCTCAGCTTCGTTGGTTTTCATATTGTCAATGACATGCGGGTCCGTGCGATCTCTGCCTCGGCAGGAATGCGGTCTAGTGAGAGCATCTAAGACAAAATGTGGATAGGAGGATGGACGCATGTTAAGTATGGGCTTGTCAGAAATGACGGTGACAAGCGACTGGAGTCGGCACTGACCTTGGTGTGTGGATTGCTTGATCGTCGATCGTGACAATCTACACGGCGTTTGACTCTTAGCATGCTGAGAACAAAGGTGGACTAGCACCTGGGATTGAACAAACCATTTGATACATCCAGGTAGGAACAAAACAAAATAGAAATTGGACCACGCTCGGTCTGCGTGGATTCCCTCTCATCACATCGGGTTATTCGACCCAAGCCCCAATCACGACACTGATACATGCGCCTTTGCCTTGTCCTCCTCCCGTTTCTCCGCTCGTTCCTTTGCTTGTTCCTGCCTCTTCGCTGCCCTGACCTGTCTCTGTCGCTTCCGCCGACCATTGCCACGCTTGGGACCATCGACGACGACAGGCGCCGCCATGCGCTGTTTTCGTTTCGCAACCAATTCTGCGCGGTGTTTTTCGCGTT